>VCCN01003871.1:571768-581809 GCA_006491835.1 Architeuthis dux
ATTTACAAATGTTAAATTAAGTCGTCTCATAGTATGAACTAATAAATTATTATATTCACGTGCTAAATGTATAAAGTGATTATTTTATTTATGATTGAGCTCTTTCCCAATGGAATAGTGATAAAGTTCTAAATTGCTGTTTATTTGTGCCCCCGCAATGTTTGGGGGCCTACACCGTGGCGTAGTTTGCGTATAGGCTAATCCGGCCCTGCTTCCTTGGAAAATCCAGTCAAGGAGACGAACAACATCGTGAGAAGCAACGGACAGAGTAAGGAACGTGTTCCCGAAAGGTATGGTTAACAGGTAAATCTTCCATTGGCCTAGCAAGCCGGAAGTGGATTATGATTGTACAAGTGGGTGAATGACAAACAGACAAACAAAAGTGGATTCTTCAGTCTGATTTCCCTCGTTGTTTGTCAAACGCAGCATTTGCAAAATGGGGAGTTGAACCATCAATATTTTGATTTCCGCTTTAATCACACAACTAGTCAGCTACATTCGATGTAAATTTATTCTGTGTTTAAGAATAAATTCCAGACAGAACCTGATTCAATTTTTTCCTCTAAATGATCAGCCATTTTAAAAATATGTCTGTCCTTTTTTAAGAATTAGAACAGGTTTATTCTAAGAATACTGCTTCTTAAAAAAATGTTTATGGAAAGAAAAGACATTGATCTGATTTATTGAAATCTCCCTGAATAAACTAATTCATAAAAAATGCGCATACACATCTTGTTAGAAAAACGTCTACGTTTATTAATACCTGCATTTATAATATTTATTCGGAATCTGTCTTTTGTTATGCTCACATCGGCCATTTTGTTTCTTTCATTTCTCAGCTTTTTTTATATTTGTATTTATGAACGGCCATGATTCCATTTTAGGAACAGCAATATTTATATTGTTTTATTTGTTATTCGATTTGATTCTTTTTTCTGTGGAAGAGAGGATTATGAAATAAAAGAAGAGGGGGGTTAAGAAAGTAAAGGATAAAAAGAAGGAAGGAAGAAATGAAGAAAGGAAGGATTGAATAAAGGAAGGGGGCATGAAGGAAGGAGCGAAGAAAGGAAGGAAGACAGAATGTAGAAGAAAGGGAAGAAAGGAATTAAAAGAAAAAAGAAATGGAAGAAAAAGAATAAAGGAAAGGGGGGAGTGCGGAAGGGAGGGAAAAGAAGGTATTACAACAGAGAAAAGAAACCAAAGAGAGAAGGAAAAGGGGAAGAAAGAAAGAAAGAAAGAAAGAAAGAAAGAAAGAAAGAAAGAAAGAAAGAAAGGGGGATTTATAATATTCTGCTTGTTCCTACCTGTTTTCGAATGTTGCGCTTTCAGTAATAATGTTGTATAGCCATATTGGTCCGCAGGATGAAAATTCTGAACTTGGAGAAAAAGGAAGACTCGAAACTAGGTTTATAAAAATATGAAGATATATTTTTATTTCATAAGATACATTGTGTCGTGGCGGAGAATGAAGAGGCGGGGGGAGGGATAATCAGTTCCGACAGACTGTTCCCAACAGGGGAACTGGCCTTGTGTCTTCCTCCAGCTTAGGCGGTCTGCCTCTCTGGGGGCGTCCTGTGTCTCTCTGGCTTTTTCGAGGGCCTCTGTGTCGCATTTATCGGGCTCGAACGCCCACGCTGATTTTCCAGCCACCACCTGCATATTCAGTCGACATCCTGTTTACGATCCCTGAACACGAGATGTGTCTTCTGGTCCCCAACATCTTGCAGCCGATATCCTGTCCACAATTTTCAACACATGTGGGGTGAAATCTGTGACCTCCGCCCACGGCCGCCCAAATATGCAACAATAATATAAGGGAAAAGTTAGGTAGTTTAATGATAGGGTATGAAAAGAGAGGACAGAAAAGAAAGTTAGGTTGTTTAATAAGAGGGTGGGAAGGGAGAGGGGAGAAAGGAGAGTTAAGTACTTTAATAAGAGTGAAGGCATAGGAAGAAGAGAAAACAAAGAGATTAGGAAGAGAGCGAGAGGGGTCAGATGAGTTAGGTGGTTTAATAAGAGGGCACGGAGAGAGAGAACAAAAAAGAAAGTCAGGTAGTTTTATAAGAGGGTAGGAATGAACAGGAGAGAATAAAATTTTGCTTGTTCCTACCTGCGTTTGAATGTTACGCTTTCAGTAATAACATAAGGGAAAGGTTAGGTAGTTTAATAAGAGGGTGGGAAGAAAGAGGACAGAAAAGGAATTAAAGTGTTTTAATAAGAGGGTAGGAAGAGAGACGACAGAAAAGAAAGCTATGTAGTTTAATAAAAGGGTAGTAAGAGAAAAGGAAGAAAAGATGGTTAGGTAGTTTACTGAGGGGACAGGAAAATTGCAACAAAAAGAGGGGCGCAGTTTGTGTATGCTTGTAAGATAGAAGTGGGAGAGAGAGAGAGAGAGAGAGAGAGAGAGTTTGTGTGCATGTGTTTTTAAAAGATGTTGGTCCTCTTTTATCAAACGAGGGACGAATTTTGCGGAAACGTGTTTCATTTTCAAATCTTCGGTCAACATACATGTTATCCAGAAAAGAATCCATCGACCACTGGAGTCCATGGTCCACCCCCGCTCAGATGGTCTTGTTGTTTAGCTCTCTCATTGTACTGTGCTAGGACAGCGTATGTCGGTGGTGTGCAATCTAGCTGCCCATTGCATATGAAAGTAATCTATGTTTATATAACATTTAGATAAAAACATGGATGGGCAACGAAGATTGGAAGGAATGTGGAAGATTGATTGATTGATTGATTTGTTTAGCGGCATATTAACCCTTGATGGGTCATTTAATGCCGAAATCAATTTATAATCCCCCAAATAGTGTCTTGCCACTTTGGTAAACGGTTTGGTTTTTTTTAATTTTTAATTTTAAATTTTTAATTAGTGTCTTGCGACTTAGGTAAACGGTTAGTTTTTTTTAAATTAGAGACTTGCGACTTTGGTAAACGGTTATTTTTTTAATTAGAGTCTTGCGACTTTGGTAAACGGTTATTGTTTTTTAAATTAGATCTTGCGACTTTGCTAAACGGTTATTTTTTTTAAAATTAGAGTCTTGCGACTTTGGTGGCGCCTGTTTAGGGCGGGGGGTCTTACCCCTCTGCAGGGCATGCAGTCAGCGTATTCTAGGCCCCAGCCGACAGGGCCAGGATGTGGAAGAGAATCAGAAGATACAAGTAAAGGGCGAGAGAAGAACAGAAGTACGAGATATTGGATGATCTTAGTTGTCAACACACGTGGAATTTCCAGGGGTTTCGGCTAGTGAAAAGAAAGCAGAATCAAAGACACAGTAAGAAAAGAGTCCCCTCCAAAAAAGTCTTTAAAGAAAATGCAAGGTGTTTATTCATTTTTGTGAGATTTTCCAGGAGTTTGTTAATCTTCACAAGACGATCCAAACACCGAACGCCATTTTGCAGCTTGACCAATGATCAAAGGAAACGCGCTTGTTTCTTTCTAATCAACGTTATTAACCCAACTGGAATGTGGCCTGTCGGGCAGAGTGGTTGTGGGGGGGGGGTCTTGTAATGCCGTTTGTTATTCTGAAGAATGTTTGACACGTAAACAGGGAAGAAGGAATTACAGTGAATAACAGCGAACAAAGCATATTTCTTATCAAACGACCATATGAATGAATATATATATATATATAGAGAGAGAGAGAGAGAGAGAGAGAGAGAGAGTATTGGATGTATGACACACTAGAACGAGAAAAGAAAAAAGAAAGGAAAACACAAAGAGAATAGTAGAGGCTATCAGAAAGAGGATGAGTTTAAAACACGCCCGATCTGCAGACCATACCGGCAAGCAACAGATGCTTGCACTAAAGGATAAAAATGGCAGAATTATCAAAAATAGGGACAAATTGACAAAAGTAATGGAAGAATAGTATGAAAATGTGTACCCCTCAAAAATAAATATACCACAAACTAATAAACCTATAAATACTAGCGATATCCCAGACATAACAGTAGAAGTAGTATTTGCACTAAGAAATATGAAACTCGGTAAAGCCCCAGGCGAGGATGGCATAACGACAGAACTTCTAGAAGATGCAGGAGAAATCTTGCACAAAGGACTAGCACAGCTATTCACACAATGCATAAGAGAAAGAAAAGTTGCTAAAAACCTCTGTCTCGGAATAGTGATCCTACTCCACAAGAAAGGAGATAAGTACGACCTTGGCAACTACCGCCCTATTACATTTAACTATTCACAAAAATACTCACAAACAGATTAACAGGCACTCTAGACGAAAACCAACCATGCGAGCAGGCAGGTTTCAGAAGCAGATACTCAACAATAGATCACCTATACACAATAAACCAACTAATCAAAACGTCCTTAGAATACAACAAACCACTCTGTTTGGCCTTTGTAGTTTATGAGAAAGCATTTGACTCGGTAGAACATGCGGTTGTCTTCAACTCAATGCTAGAACAAGGTGTTAAAGAAAATTACATACAAATCATCCAAAACATATATGAAAATGGCACTGCAATAATTAGACTACATAAAGATACAAACAAGATAACCAAAGGAGTAAGACAAGGGGATACAATATCACCTAAACTATTTACAGCAAGCCTTGAAAGCATCTTTCGAAAATCTGACTGGGAGGGGATGGGAATAAAGACAGATGGAGAATACTTAAGTCACTTAAGATTTGCCAATGACAATTCCATGAAAGTAAAAAAAGTAGGCTTAACGGTGAACAGAACAAAGACAAAAGTAATGTTCAATGATAAAGTTTCCAGATGAATACATCTACCTAGGGCAGGTAATAAAGCTAAAGAAAGACCATGACTGCGAATAAAACGACGTATAACGATAGGTTGGAAAGCATTTGGCATGAATAGAGGCATTGTGAAGAGTACCTTGCCAATGTGCTTAAAGCGTAAAGTATACAACGGTTGCAAAATATCAGCCATGACATGGATGCGAAAATGGAAATTAACAAAACGAGCTGAAAACCAACTTAGAATCTCACAGAGAGCCATGGAAAGAGCAATGATGGTGATAACTCTAAGAGATAGAAAAAGATAAACATGGATCCGCAAGAGGACTAGAGTAAACATATTATACAAATAATTAAACAGCAAAAATGGAGATGGGCTGGTCACCTAGTAAAAATAAATGACAATAGATGGGGGGAGGGAGACTAACTGACTAGTGCCCATGGGAAAGTCACTGCAGTAGGAAAAGACCAGATACAAGATGGAGGGATAAGATAGAAAGGTTTGCCGGTAAGCTGTGGCAAAGGTTAGCACAACATAGGTCGTCATGGAAGGAGATGGAAAAGGCCTTTGTCCAGCAGTGGACTTATAACGGCTGATATATATATATAATAGAAATATTTGAAAAATACATAGCTCATATAAAAAAGCAAATATATGTTGTTGATAATATTTATTCAAAAGTGCTCGACACTTAATAATTATAAGTGGAGATATAGTATATATTGAGATGACCATTTACACGTTTGCAAATCTCATTTGGAGCTGGCGTTTTGAAATATTTTCCGTGCACCAGTCTGAAGAACGCTGAAGCATGAAACACTAGTGTAACTGGTCATCTTGACATTTGTTTCCTCAATAAAATATATATGTGTGCGTGTGTGTGAGTCTGTTTGCGTAATCATGTTATTGTTGTTATTAACATGCAGACATAGTGTTAGTAGATGCAGGAAGAAACTGCACAGGACAGCGTGCAATCGAAGGATGACACAAAACGTCTCTCGTTGGTAATATAGTGTATGTTTATTTTCGTACACAAACAGATGAAGATGTCTAGCAGTTTTCAAAACATATACATGTTTACATTTTGCCCGGCACAGGGGAAAAGCCAGTGTATACATATATATTACAAAGTCGTATATACATTACAGTCGAAGTATGGAGAGAGAGGGGGGGGGAGACTAACAAACTTAGGCGAGTGTTGGCCATGCCCAATTAACTTTGCACACGCCCGAGGCCAGCGTGTGTCTATGACGGCCTGTGTGTTGTTTTTGCTCCACCCAATGGCTTCTCCCATTTTATATCTCAATCTACAATCAAATATTTTGATTCTTAGCAAACCTCTTCAAAACCATCTGCTCTTATGATTTCTTAGCGCGTCCATTTCTGCTAGCTTCACGAAATAACTCAATTATCACTAAACCATGCTGGCTTTGTCATCATTTTCGACTTATCTCGAACTACCGCTGTGAATTTCGGTACCGTCTTTTGTTTTCTTAGACTTCTTGTCCTTGTTTTGCTAGATAAGCTGTCCGCCGCATGGGGTAACTTAAAACTCTGTCGACGAGTTCGACCTTTGACACTAAATAGTCTGGTTAGAAATATATGCTTGTTCCAGACCGTGAGAACATTTTGGTGTTAACTTAATTACCAATTTCGTTAAATGTGGGCTTTAATTAAAACTAATTAACAGGTCGCACATAACGTCACAAGTGTTTGTATGAATGTGCCACCTGTAAACAGTCTTTGTCGAGTATTTGATGAGTAAGTAATGGCCACCAAAGAAAAAGATTTTAATGATACAGAAAGTTACAAAAACATTACCCTACAGTGTTGCTACCCAAATGTGGTGATGGCTTACTTACCCAACAACAGAAACGGCAGCGCATGGCATACTGTGCTGTGTTATTTGTCCATGTGTACCCGTGGAGAAAAAGACAGGTTGTCGGAGTGATCGCCCTTTTATCTGATTACGTGTCTGATTTCTGGGGATAAAAGGGTGGTGACTCAGTTGATTAGCGGTGTTAACGCAGCTAACAGTGATATTCTGAGTACGTTGGTAATTTTGGTTGCGTCGGTGATTTACGGTGGACAATTCAATAGCAACTTCAAGACGTGATTTTCGGTTTTGACTGCGGTCAGAAGAGCGTCGTTGGTGTATAGTGATTCGAGCGAAGAGAGATCGTTTTCTGGTGTCGTGCTGGGGGAAGTTACCACCGAAGAGGTGTCATGCGATAAACACTGTGAGACTGTGTGCCTTGCAGTTCTCCCGTTTTAAAGAGACCCTTTTACAATACCAAACTTAGTTTAGTTTTACACAATCCTACAAATTTGGTCCCCCAGTGATGATCAAACTCACTACAGTAGTAATGAGCTGCTTGACCAACTCACTAACCATTTAACCACAATGAGACTTCCCAAGCTTAGCTTATTTTAGGCAATCCCACAAGTGTGGTGCCCCAGTGAGGATCGAACTCATTACACTATAAATGATCTGCTACGTTAGCTTGCCATTCATTACACCAGGGCGTGAAACCAAAGATCAAGATGTTAGTCTGTAAGGATCATTGAACAGCTGCACCCAAAGATCAGGATGTTATTCCATAAGGATCATTTTATAGCTGCAATAATCCTTTTCAGGTACAAATTGTTAGACGAAAGAATTCAGCAGAGAAAGACAGAGCGAGTGATTTCACTCTTTATCTCTGCGGGGGATTAGTTCTGATATGAATTCTAAACATACTAAATGGGTTAACTTTTTCATCATTAGGCGACCAGACATTTCACAGCATCCAATTCGTCATCACGGACAATTCGTTATATTTATCTGAAATAAAATTTTAGCCTAAAAATAATTATTTCCCCAACCGCCATAAAAATGTTGAAGCTATTTATTCATTAAAAGATAAGATGAAATTATATACTTATTTGATGTGAATAAATTTTTTTATTCCGCCAGGAATTAATTTGGGTAAAGATCTACATCCGTTACCAAGTCGAAAAAAATAGAAACAATTTTTTGTCGCCAATAATCTTTGTGTGCTTTTAATCGCTTATTCCCTAACAATCTTCCTGGGATTTTTTATTTTTCAGAAAAAAATGTTTTTTAAGGTTTTACAAGGGTGGTTCTATTTACAATGTAACTGTAAAGGGGACGTTACTTTCCGTCTGTTGTATGGAAGTGAGTCTTCAAAGTATTCGGTTACTTCCCTTGGAAGATTGTTGCAACACTTGGCTTCTCCCAAAGATATTTCAAATTGTGGACGTGATTAAGGAGAATGCGAAGAGGGAACTGATGGCAACCATGAATATATATATATATATATATACACACACACACACACACAAACTTCGAATTTTGTACTGCATCATATTTGAAATTGGTAGGGATACTTGCAGATTCAAATAGTTTTTTGGATGATTGAACTCCTTGTTTGTATAAACACAACGTTTCGGCCGATCTATTCTTCAGGTGTAATATCCGAATGTGATGGGGGGAGGGGGGTACACAGAAGTTTATAATTTCAAAGGAGGTAACAATTGTCCGAAGAACTATTTGAATGTTAATGATCCTTCTCCCCAAAACTATAGAAAATACTTGCAACAGTTACACAAAACAAAATACACAGTTTTGTCTATAAGAAAAGGTTATATTAAAATATTACAAATGCCAATAGTATTACACTTATCTTTGTTATGATACGACACATGCGTTTCTGTAACACAACCATTCAAGAAACGTGACCCAGTTCAAAATGTAGCTGACCTGAATGATTCAGGGAAGAATTGATCTTTCGTAAACTGAGAGCCGGAATCAAGAGGTCACTTTCAGCTAGATGAGAACATGGAGAAAAATGGAAAACTGACCCGGTCAATTCTGTAACCTTATCAATCTGGACAGAGCCAGGTCAAGCATAAGACTGATTGATGTACAAGAAACACGAGACGAAGGAGTTCATAAGTTTCTAAATCTTCAAACATGATTTTTAAACTCCAAAGTAAAGCTCAGTGGTTAGACATTGGATTGGGGATTAGTTTTACGTGCATTTTCGTTCTTTCTCTTCAAAGATAATGTTGGTGATGATCTAGCAATCCTGGAATGTCTAGTGACATTAAACAACTAGCGCGACTCCTGCTGATTACCTTTTATTTGGCTGCAATGCAACTTTGCATTACTTTGCTTATTATTGGGCGTTTTTGAGCCCTTAACATAAATGATGTCTACCCAAGAAGTTAGACTAATTTTCAAGTAGGATTTCAAAGGAGGACATAATGCTGGTGATAATGTCAAAGCATTTGGAATGAATACTACTACTGCGCAAACTGTTCTGCGTTGGTTCAATAGGTAATATATACATACACAATATATGGTGTACAATAGGATAAGGGTTATCCGACATAATGATGACAGGAAACGACTATGTGGAGACTCCAGTAATAAATTATTTTTTTGCAAATTATTCGAACATGTTTCAGCCGATCAGGCCGTTTTCAAAGGTGTTGGGCGAGATTTTATCAGCAGTGGTGGGAGAAAATATATACACACACACTTCCAAAAATGGATACACTGACAAACATGGACACCAATAATAAACCCCGAAGATCAAAAACCCATTCTTAAGGATGAAGAATTATCGACAGCATTGGCCAAAAGCCGACGAACAATGGTTCGAGCACCTCCTGGAGACTTTAGAACTTTAATAGCGACCATATCACATCTCAAGGCAATAGGAAAGGTTAAAAAGTTGCAGAAATGGATCCCACATGAACTGAATGAAATGCTCCATGACAGTGCAAGACATGGCACCTCTGAGCTCAGCTGTGTCTAAAGCATGGAGAACAAGTCTGTTCTATTAGAAGGCTTATTAACCTATGGCCTTGATCTAGGCCAAACCACAAAAGAGATCAGAATGTCATTAGATGTTCGTCAGCAGATCTCGAAAGTCATTGCTAAAAATATCACTTCAGATTTAAAGACTAATCAAGTAGGATCTTTTTTTATGTTTTACTTCGTGCAAGATTGTGTATTTGAATTCTGAGCGAGTAGGCTGTTATTGGCCGAGACATTTTAATCGGGACACATATTCCAGCAGTCAAAGAAAGCTTGGGATATATATGTCCCAGGAGTCTCAAAAAGGTTAAGTTAGAAAAAAAAAATAATTCAATTTAAAATAAAAAAAAAACAAACAAACAAACGTCATGTCTCACCATTTTTTTTTTCAACATAAAAAAGTTGCGTTTATTGTTGGTTTTAAAAAAAATTCAACAAAATAGAAAATAATTTAAGAAAAAACAACAAAAAAAAAAAAAAAAAAAAAAAAA
>VCCN01003871.1:680368-691453 GCA_006491835.1 Architeuthis dux
CCAGAGAAGATATCTTTTCTGTTTAAAAATTTGGTGAGGATTGTTCTGGTTACGATAGAAAAACAAAGTCAACTCCAGGTTTGGACTGGAGTTTGACAATTATTTATTTCCTCAACATTTTAATGGTGTTTTTATTATGCTACTAACGACTATAGATGATAATAAAGTAAAGAAACAACATTTTGATTTGGGGACCATTTACATTTCCTGCAGGATGGTTAAAATTGTTTTTCGGGACAGTTCCAGGAGGGTAGTGAAAAAAAAGTTAGTCTGGAGTCCTGTACAGGAAACCCCCCGATTAACGCAGTTCCGAATTGCACATTTTCAATTAACGTACTAATATTATTTTTATCACCAAAATCGAATAGGGTAGGGCATTCTTTTATTTACTGAAAGATTGTTTTAAAAATCATTTCTAATCTTTTTAAAATTGGAAGTTCACACTGGCGCCGGGCAAACATAGACTCTCAATTAATAAATGTCATTATAATTATCATATTCTGTCGGATATAAAATTATCCATCATTTGATTTCATACTGTCGACATCGAGAGCCACAGTATTCATACCTAAAATACGAACATGAGAATGGAGAAGCCAACAAAGTGTAGGATTAAATAACTCCTGCCTAACATGAGATCTTTGTTAGCTCGGTCGGTTAGAGCAGTACCTGCATATAAGGTAGCTTCCAAGGTGGATGCGGGTTCGATCTCCGCACAGAGTTCGTTTTTTTTAATTCACATTTACGATTTAGGCCGCTCGTTTAGCAGTCACTCACACAGGCGCCAGGCAAATATAGGCTCTCAATTAATAAATGTCACAATTATCACATACATATATATAAACATTACATCATCTAAGATAACATTTTTATCAGAAATCTAAACCAATTTAATAAATCTTAACACTTTTTATAAAATGTGTGAGAATGTATTGAAATACATGCGTCTCACACAAAATGTGTGAGACTTGGAAGGTCTGGAATAGAATAAAAAGTAAAAGGGACACTTCTGTGAATGGGGTAGAAAAAACAAAAGAGATAATCATTCATCTTACTTGAGAGTATTCTGTACAAGGAATCCTGCAACGACGGCCATTGTGGTGGGCAGACTGGCTGCACACACTCCTTCTCTTTTCAGGGTTTTCTCGTCTGTTTTTGTTGCAACCACCAAAGGAGGGGCACACTGGACAAGAAGAAGAAAAAAGGCAATGCTAATTTCGAAGTCTCTTTGAACAATGAAGACAGGTCTAAAACGATATCTGCACAAATAGAATTAGGGCAAATATCATCATAGATTTCCATTAAATATAAATTACCAAACTCATCTCAAAGGAAATTGGTGTTAATTTTTCAGTTGTTATGCTCTGGGTAAATGTTTTCCTCCCAGAGCACTTAAAATCATTATTAGAAACAGTCAACTAAAATGGTCCCCACAACTGTCAAAATAGGTTTCTTCAGTTTTCAAGTTGGTCTGCCTGTCTATGTATGTAACACGTGTACAGGCTGCACCAATGGAGCTAGAGGGCACAAAATTTAAATATTTACACCTTAGGTCTAAAAAAAAATTTTAAAAAATTAAAAAATGCATTTTATTGGGGTTTTTTTTCAAAATTCGCCCCTAAATAGGTTTTTTAGCAGGGGGTTCAATTTACAAAGTAAGTTTATGCTAAATTGATACCTAGTTATTGCCAGGCTTTTTTTTTTTTAATTTGAAAAATAAAGGTGAGAGAAGTAATTTATTCATTCGTCCTTTTTTAATTGATCACCCCCAACACAGCATGCTGCCAAAAGATGTTGGTAACATGACATTTTCTATTGAGTGATTAAGCAGACCTGTTTTATTCTATCATACATATTATATAGTTATTTACTAAGCTTAGCTTAGTCTTGGCACAAGGCCATGAGTATTGGATACCCAGTGAGGATCAAACTCATTGCTCCATAGTAATGTTCTGCGAAACTAGCTTGCTAACCATTACTCAACAGTGAGACGCTCGGTTATTTACAAGGTATAACTTAGTCTGGCACAAGGCCACAAATGTAGAGGACCTATGAAAATCAAACTCAATATACTAGCAAACTGGGTGTCCGGCAAATTCATAGCAGGCGATTTCATAGCCAAAATAATAGCCATGTCTATTTCCTAGCAACTTTGTTTTTTTCCCGGATCTCTGAGATTATTAACAAAAATATTAGATTTAATTTTTATAATGTTTTTTTTTTTTAATTGAATCGTATGGTATCAAAAAAAAATTTTCAATGATAATTACTATACAACTTTATTTAAAAAGATTTTTTTTTTTACTTTTACATTGTAAAAATTAAATTATTAACTTTTACTTAAGACGTTAGTAACGTACAAGTTTCATAGATTAGCAACATTTTTATCCTGCTATGAATCGTTTTGGCTATGAAAAGTGGCTAGGAAATAGACATGACTATTATTTTGGCTATGAAATCGCTTGCTATGAATTCGCCTGCTATGAATGTTCAAACTGGTCTGTGAGACTAGTCAATGCTCAACATATATATTATATAACTAGCAAAGTACCCGTCATAAATAATGGGAATATTTACATATGGTTCAGCACTTCTGCCTAGGATCAGAGTATCTTTGCACTCTGCCTAGGATAAAAGTGTCACTCTCCAGCTCTCTGCCTAGAGTGTAGTATCTGTGTGCCCATTGAAAAATGTTACATAAAAAGAATTTATATAGAGATACACATTGCATTTTATATATGGTTTTATTTCAGTCTTAGTGATGTTTTCATTTTTACTTTCACAAGGAAATCTATAATATTGGAAAAAACTTGTTTCTCAGTTTAACATCGTAGAATTTAAGCAGAGACTGTATTTTTATTCCAGCAAAATTTCATTACTTTTTTTCACAGAAAAGAATAAAACAAAACCACTTACAGCAAAACATGGCGTCTCTCCTGGTTTAATGACCTGAATGTGGCCTGAAACTGCGTTTTCACTCACTCCAGACTCTATCCACACTTGACCAATTTCGTTACAGGCCTGAAAACAATTACAATAATAATAATAATAATAATAATAAATGCATTTATAGAAAGCGCCCTTTCTCGGGAACCTCAATATTTAACCCATAAGAACCTACTGTGACATCGGTGTCACATACAATTTAATTGATCTGCACAGTCTCTTATATAATATTATATTTTATCCTTGATTTTAACTCATGAAGTGTACTAAGTGTCACATACAATTTAATTGATCTGTACAGTCTCTTATATAATATTATATTTTATCCTTGATTTTAACTCATGAAGTGTACTAAGCGACATCTAATGAACATCTTGGTGCAGTCAAGTGACTGTGTGTCAATTTGCCTACCCATAATCTCACATAATGTTCCTTCAAATAGAAATAGGTCTGAGTTCTTATGCCCGCACTGGACAAAAGCGCTTGAAAACATGTGCAATCAATTGCAGTAAAAATATAAAACCTATTAAAGAAGAAAGTGCAACTTGTCAATAAAGTTTTTTTACAAAACACGGGGCAGGAGCTACAATTACAAAGTGTATTTATTGAGTTCATATAATTATGAAAGTTTCGAAACAAGAAAGTTTTTTTTTCTGTAGTTTTGAGAAGAGTCATTTTTATTTTCTATAGTTTTGAGAAGGGTTATTAATATTCAAATGGTTGTATGGAAGTGAGGCTTCGAAGTATTCGGTTACTTCCCTTGTGAGGATTTCTGGTGGGAGGGTTTCGTGGGTCTTCCCAGGAATGTGCGATGGGGGGAACCACCCTTGGGCAGCCCTGCATGTCCCGCGCACCAAAAATCCTTAACACAGAAAAATCGAAGAAACCTTCACAAAGGTAGCCACACTTCCATACAATGGACTGAAAGTAACGGTCCAGTTTATACCATACAGTTACATTGTAAATAGAACCCCCCTCATAAAAACAGTTTTTCTAACACCTTCCACAAAGATTGTTAGGGTCTAATGGATTAAAAGCACAAAAAATTACTGGTGAACAAAAATTGTTTCTATTTCTTTTCAACTTGGTTAACGGATGTAAATCTTTACCATAAATTGTTTTATTATTGTCAGAAGTTTACTCACAGTGTTGATGGCCATTCGGGCTTCAAAATTATCCACACAACTGAGAACAAGGTTAACAGGGTTTCCTTTCTTTCGACCACCTTTCCTAAAGAAACAAAAACACACACCATTAAATATTGACAGTGTAAGGCTAAATATTATTTTCGTCTCGCATTAACAAAGGTTTCAGATTTAAACAAATGGATAATCCAGAGTTTTTGAATCAGCTGACCATAATTGTACATCACCTGACCCCTCATGATATTCAATAAATGGAAATGAGGATAATAACAGCTTTGATTATTAACTCATTGCACATGAGCTGTTCCAAAAAGTGAACATTTTAGCAGTTCTTTAATGCAAAACAAAATATTCTTTCCTAACTGATGTACTTCTATAGACAGGGCCAGATTAAGACCATAATTTTGGGGCCCACCAATATATATATCACAGATTTTTAAGAAAGTGAAGACTTACTTAAATTCAAATTTCTAATTTTGAATAAATAAGAAATTGTGGAAGTAATTCAGACATTTTTTAAAAATGTAAGAGAAAGAGAAAACAAAAAAATATTTTTTAAATTTCAAAAGTTCATAATTAGACAATGTAAATAATGTAAGTAATATGCAATAAAAGATAGAAATAACAAATGTTAAAATAATACGTCTTATAGTAAAAAAAACCAAAACACTTATAAAACAATATTTATATTTATGATTATTTATGATTAATCTTTTGCTCAAGGGAATAGTGATAAAGTTCTATATTGCTACTTATTCATGGGCCCACTCAATGTATTGGGCCCTATGCCGTGGCGTAGTTTACGTATAGGCTAATCCAGCCCTGTCTATAGTTGCTGAAATTGCATTGTTGGATCATCTATCTTTTTATGGATTGGACTGGACACGTAACATCTGTTTTTGTATATCCTGTATGTGACCCAGGCCCTTATGGGATGAAGTACAAATTATAGACAGGAAGAACAAGGCGCATATACTATGTTCAGTTGAACCAGTCAGCCAACAGAGCATTGACATCAATAGCATCTGGGAACCCCAAACCCAAACAGATCTTCCAATAAAAATGAAGCAACTCAGAATTGACACCGAACACACAACCTTGACATACAGGATATACAAAAAACGGATGTGACATGTCCAGTCCAATCGAGCTTGCGCTCTAAACAGTGATTCCACATTTAAGAACCAGGTACATGGCCGAAACATTGTGAACATATAGACAAGGAAAATAGTCCGACCACATCATACATAATGATTAAATCAACCTGTCTAACTGAATTCAGACAAGAGAATTTTAATTATATATAGATATTTTCAGTAAAAACATGTTGTGAAAGTGTTACAGAAGCGAATAGAGCAGCTTTTGATTAAAAAATCTACCATTTAAAATCTAATATTTTATTTTCCTATTCATGATCGGACATTTCACATGAAGCAAGTTTATTAATCTTCAAACTTGCATATATACTCCAGCAAGGTTACCTGTCGTCGCTAGATTCAAAATCACAATGATCTGATTGAACTCTGTCAAGGCTGACAATGGATGTAAAAACATTATTAAACCCACCCTTCAGACTATGCTGCCTTATAGCTGCTACTAGAAAGTACTACAACAAAGGTTATTGTAGGGCTGAATGAAAGCACTTACTTTATTTTATCCATGAAATGCTGGAAGTTCTCCATGGTGGTGATGTTGTAGTTAAACACTTCAAACTGCACATCAGGGTTGATTTCTCTACAAAAGAAGAAAGAAGATGGTTTTATGGCACATCAACTAACATATAATAGTCATACGAACAAACGAACAAAAAACAAACAAAAAAAAAATGATTAAACATTTGACAAGGTTTACCTGTCCATATAATATCTACATTTAGGGTTTCTGTTGTAGTGTCATGGTTAACAAAGCTAATCTTACAGACCATTGCAAATAAAGTGAGTTCGATTCCCACTGGGTGCACCACTATTGTTTCCTAGTACTGGACAAAGTTAGGCTAAGTAAATCATCATATATATAATAAAAGCCGAGTCTGTCACACTAACAGTATCAGTAGCAGCCATCAGCTCCTTTCTCTTCCTACCCTCTTATCAAACTTTCTCCCCTCTCCCCATCTTATTAAGCTACCTAATTCCCCCCTCCTACCCTCTTATTGAACTACCTAACTCCCCTCTTCCTTCCTACCCTCTTATTATACTACCTAACTCCCAACCCTTTTATTAAACTACCTAACTTTCCCCCCCTCTCCCTTCCTACCATGTCTGTCACACATATAGTATCAGTAGCAGCCACCAGTCAAGCCTGTTGTTGTACACCGTCAACAAAGCAATGGGTCATGGCCTAGTAAGCTATAATATTTATATATGATGATTTTTTTCCCAGCAATTTCCCCCGACGGGCAAAGAGCCAAAACGTTTGTACAAAAAGAAAAGGCATAGATAACAAACAAACAAAAAAGAAAGAAAGAAAAAACCACCTACTTTAAGGTCCGCTCTGCAGCCTCGACTTTGCTCATGCCTGCTTGGTGCGGTTGGTAAAACAAACGATTCATGTTGGCCAGTTCCACTTTGTCGTAATCAAACAGCAACAACTGGAAGAAGCAACAAGAGAAACAGGTTTTCAGACATTACAAAATAACGATGGTTACATTTTTAAGAGCATCTAATTGTAAACCTTTTGTATTTCTGTTTTTTTTTTTAGATGAAGTATTACAAATCAGGATAGGTTTATGAGTGTTATCTTCAAGCTTCTGCTCCCAGTTAAGTCTCGGTGGCTTATTTGACAAAGCAGACCCAGCTAAACAGTGCTTCCCCTGGCTAGGGGATGTGGGTTCGGGTTCCACCCGAGGCTTATTCTTTATTTTCCGATCAACGCTATTTGCTCACTGCCAGGAGGGTAATCGAGTTGAGCAAAAGTTGCAATAAAAAACAACTAATAAGAATTAAGATGAAGGTAAAAAGAATTAAAAAATACATTTTTAAAATAATAATGACTTATGTTTTTGACTTGAGAAAAAAACAATACTTGTCAGCCCTTACCTTTCCAATGCCACATCTGGTCAACATTTCTGCAGTTACACTGCCAACACCCCCAACACCAACCACAGCCACTGCATAATTACGAATATTCTGAAAAGAATTAGAAAATAAATAGCAGGTTTAATAGTCTATGACGGTTGCCCAAGTATATGTAACTGCATTGTTCATTTATGAACAACTTTTTACTGTGTCCAAATTGAACAAAAATAATATTTTATATAATTTCCATTAAGTTTAGAAATACTAAATTTACAATAAATTTAGTATAAACATCTTTTCACAGAATTAGAACAAGATAGTTCTTGAAATAAGCTCTCATGGGAAGATTTAAAGTATAAAACTCACACAGATAGCTTGCCATTTCTAGCTAAGAGCCTTTCAGCGTTCTTGCCTTGCATATAGATGCAAGAATGTCCAAACGTGCACTAGGCCATCTGCATTAGGTAGATGTAAAACTCCTTTCTAAAGATCCTTTAAATTTGCTTTGAAGCTAATTTCTCACTGTGCACATTTTTATCTTCTCTTTCCATTCAGCATGCTTTAATTACATATGTTCATTATTGTGTTTATCAATCATTTTGTATTACTGATGTTCTGTAACATACATTTTTATAGAAAAATATCTGTCTTGCATGTATCCCGCTGTTATATTTGACTAAAGTTTATATACAAACAGTAACTAAAAATATATGCATACATTTCTCTATAAACAACATATTCATTTCAATGGTGAGCCAAACTACTCAATTTCTGCAAAGAAATATTTCTCGGCAAATTCATCCCACAAGGCCAAATAAAACCATTAAGAACAATATGCATTCTTAACATATATTTGGTTGTTACACATGAAATATATTCTGGTTTTTACATCATGGAAAATAATGCTAAAAGGGGAAAGATTTATTAACTGTATTTTTGTTGCAGATTCAATGTAATAGAGATATAGTTTGTTATTATGGGAGATTTTTGAGTCCTTAACAGCAATGGTGTTTATCCAAGACTAATTTTCAAGTACGATTTTGGCCCTGTCGGCTGCGGCCTAGAATATTCACCAAAGTCGCAAGACTATTTAAAAAAACAAAACAAAAAAAAACCTCCAACTTTTAAACTGTTTTCGGCATTAAATGACCCATCAAGGGTTGATATGTCACTAAACAAATCAATCAATCAATCAATCAAGTATGATTACAAATTAGGACATAGTGCTGCTCAAGCTGCTGATAACATCACTAAAGCATTTGGAGTGAACACTTCTACAGTGCAAACTGTTCAGCGTTGGCTCAATAGGTTTAGGTCTGGAAATATAGATACCAATAATAAACCTCGAGAGAGAGAGGCCCAAACCTATTCTTAATAATGAAGAATTATCGACAGACACTGTTTGATCAGTTTCTGGTGACTTCAGGACTTCAACAGCGACCATGTCATTCCAAGGCATTAAGAAAGGTTTAAAAGTTGGAAAAACTAGTCCCACATGAACTGAATGAAATGCTCCATGACAGCGCACAAAATCCAGATATCTCAGCTGACTGTGTCTAAGCTTAGAGAATTAGGATATGAAGTCTTGCAGCATCCTCCATATTCACTTGACATTTCTCCCACAGATTATCATCTTTTCAAGCTTTTTGAACTTCATATCTGTGGCAAAAGGTTCAATAATAGGGAAGCCATAATTTGTGCTTTTACTGAATTTGTGACCACTAAACCTAAAGAAATTTATAGAGATGACATTATCATTAGAGGATTGTTGGAAAAGGGTTATTGCTTCAAATGGGTCATATTTTGATTAACATTACCTTTTAGTTGTTGTTTATATCATCTCTCCTCTTATTAGATATTCCAATGAGTTTTTACAGGAAGATCTTGTACATCTGGTGCCTATTTCCCTTTATAGGCCTTGTTATTCTGAACATTTTGATACCTCATTTGCCTCTCTACTCCTATTAATTCACTAATTATGATTAATTGTTTGCGGACTTGCGGCAAAT
The DNA here is from genome assembly GCA_006491835.1 of Architeuthis dux. Classification (NCBI taxonomy): domain Eukaryota; kingdom Metazoa; phylum Mollusca; class Cephalopoda; order Oegopsida; family Architeuthidae; genus Architeuthis; species Architeuthis dux. The sequence goes on from VCCN01003871.1 coordinate 689,483, forward strand.
TGAACACTTCCAAAAATGTCCTTTTCAACCTCCTATAAAACTGAAAAGCCATCATCCCAACATAAAACTAACTGTTTATTTCATATCCTGAAGACATATTTGTTAAAAAAATACTTAGGTGATGCACTTTTCACATAAAAACTTTCAAAATTGCAGCCGCAATCTTCAGAAAAACTCAATTTTTCTTGATGAAATTGCAAATCATTGAAACTTTTGAGGCGTACTGCAGAGAAACTGCAGAGAAACTGCAGCAAGAGAACACCTGATTTTTAAGGAATAGACTCTTTCAGACACAAAGATAACACCCATGTTTTAACAGACCTGAAAGTTACAAGGAACTTTTCCAAATGTGATCCTTTTGAAGCTTAATTGTTGAATTTTTCACTTTTGACAGGTTTGCATCATTTTCACAACTTATGATACCTTCAAAGTGCCATATCTCCGGAAGTACATATGATACAGACAAAAGCTTGGTATCATTGGAAATTTTCTCATCAATACTTTCAGACTCAAAAAACAACATTTCATATGTAACAAACTTATGGTAAATATCTGGAGCACCTGCCATACAGTGATGGTGAACAAGCTAATCTCACAAGCCATTGCTAGTGGGTTCAATCTTCACTTTAGGGACTTTGTGCTAGCCTTGGCTGAACTGAATAGATATCTACCTATATATTTATATACATCTTTTTTTTGCAACTTTTTCAACAAGTCTGTGAGTCAAGAAATTATTTCAATTAGGGCAGGCCCGTTCAAAAGGTGCCAGACTTTATAGTGTCTGCCATAAGTATCACGTAAAATAATTTTCCGTCTGTCATACGAAACTATGGCTTAGAGATATTTCAGTTACTTCATAAAATAGTGAGACACTGTTCTACGTTTATGTTTATGATGCTGTTAATAGCAACAATCAAAACAAAAATTATTACGTCATCCTTACATTTTATATCAATATAAACGCTCGTAAACACTGGTGACATATTATATTCAGATCTATAATTTTACATAAAAGATCTTTTATTTATTTTTATTAGATTACTCGAGAACCACTGATCCGAACGACTCCAAACTTGACACTGCAATGCCCGGCGTGCTGACGAACATATCTGGCGAATATCAACTTCGTACAACGGCCAGTTGTCGAGTTATCACGGTGCATACATACATGTAATGTTCTTATTGTATTTATGCGTCTTCGTTGTTCTTCTGTAGTAGCTGTGTTAGATTAGAATGCGTTTTGATTCGTAATCGTGTTTAAGGGTGTTCAGAAAGGATAAACAAAAGAACACATGTTGATAAGAGCTATGCTTGAGCTGAACTGCGCCTTCCCTGTTCCTACTTCCGGTCCCGCTTCTGGGACCGGAAACGGAATGGGGGCTGCTGGGTGCTTGCTTAGGCATGTTTATTTAACATAACATACATGTGTATAAACATTATAATACATACGAAGATTTTTCAAATTATAGTAAGGATTACAATTTCTTAGAAATTTCAAAACGATAAATGTCATTTCATCATGTAAGCTAAATTTTTAAAAATGTTTGACTTACCTCATAATTATCAACAATGCCCATTCTTTTCAAAGCCATCAAACGACTGTTGGGGAAAAGAAGATTATAAATAGCATTTGACTCATGGGGAAATACACAGCTTTTTATAAAAATCATTAGAAAGGAAATTGAAATAATGACCGCATCAAATCAATTATTGTTGGTCCTATAATCTAGGAGATCATCAGTGTACTAAAGCTGGGTTTTCATGGCATTTCTGGGGCAAGGGAAGTAACATGAGACAGGTAGTACTAGGTTACATGGTACCTGTAGCAGGGAATAATCTCTGACTTAATTGTGTGTGTGTATATATATATATATAAGAAAATATTTAACTTCTGAGCACGATTCGCTGACTTCGATAGAAATTATGTGTGTACAGACAGCAACATAGAGGAAAAGAGTAATAATCTGACAA
>VCCN01003871.1:776771-793363 GCA_006491835.1 Architeuthis dux
TCGCGTTTGACCCATTGCACTTCTCGGATATGTCGGCATTCGTCTGTGGCCGCTGTAGCTGTTCTTCTAGCTGTTATAAGATATACATAAGTATACATAGAGGTATTGTGTTTGTTTGTTTTTGAGAGTATTATTTTCAGTACAACCAATCCAATTAGGAATTCAAAATCGGATATGACATTCAATAATGCACTGCTATCCGTATATGTTGGGGGATTTTGATCATTTGCCAAATCAAACAATGCTTTTACGATATGGGGTAATTGCTCTATCATGGCTTTTACTGCTTAATATCTACAAGACCACCTTGTTACACTTTGAGATTTCAGTGCCTGTGGACGTTCTTTGTCGACCATGATGCTTTCAAAGAGTGCGTGTCGTTTGGGATTTGTTTTTAGAAAGTTAGAAGCTCTTAATAGTTCCTAAAGCATTGCGGAGTGGTTCAGTATCTGTCATTGTATCTTGGATAGCAAGATTTAAGAGGTGCCCATAGCAATGGACATAGATGGCAAGTGGAGAACACTCCTTCATTCTTGTTGCCAAACCTCTTTGAACATCGCTCATATTTTCTCTGCCATCAAAACATTCTCCAATAATTTTGTCAAGTTTCAGCTCCAGCTACCCGAGTACATTTTTGACTAACTCACACCCTTCAGTAGAAGGAATTGCATAAAATCCGATGAAAGACTCCCTGGTTTCTCCTTCATATTGCCACTCGCTCAACCCTGCTGATGTCTGACGTTTCATCAACGATAATGAAATATCTGGAACATTTTTTCATGTCATTTGCCATGTTGCCTAAAACAACCTCAGCCATGATATCAAGAATTTCGTTTTGGACAATAGGTAAGGTCCACTGCAGGTGTGCATCCAACTGACTTTTCAGTTGTTCTCCTAGCCAAGGAATATCCTTGGACCGAAGATGTAGATATCCCAAAAGCTTACCACGGTTAATATTGGAAAATTCGTCTAAGTTACTGCAATCCGCTTTATGGCCTCGTTGAGCTAGGTTTTGTTTGACAGTGGACAACAGAATTTCAATAATAATTTTCTAAAGTACTCTCGGTTCCGCATCACTTGCGGCTTGTGTACAATATTTAGTTGACCTAACATCGATTGTTTGCGCTTTGTGTTCGCTCCATAGTCTATCCACTTCATCATGATCAGCTGATGACAAGCACCTTTCGCATGCTTTGTGAGCCGATGTGTCTTTTCCCAGTTTTCGAAAGTAAAAATGTTATTATGCATAAACGCTTTACAAGGGTAACACAAAGATTGACATTTGTCAATGTCATAGGTAAGCCAAAGATAAAGATTAAACCATTCACTCTTGAAATCTCTCAAAGTAGACTCCTTACCAGATTTCTTTGGTTTATATTGTGACAAAATTGTGACAAGATGAGCCAGTGGAGATTCATCGGCCATATTCACCTCATCGTCATTTTCGTCACTTGAAATATTTTCAGATTCGGAGGAGCCAGGCTCAGTAGAGATTCGAGTTTTGTTTTTGCGATATCCTGATCGTCACTGTCAACAAAGCTGTTCTTGGCGATAGTTTGGAAAGTTCTGTGGGTTATAGATATATCACCTTTATCATTATCGCTCTTCTTTATATGAATGATTCGGCGCTAAATGTTTTTCGAAAAATGCACTCAATGTCTGTTGCGATTTTTCGAGCAATGGTGTAAAAGTTACAGTCTGACCGGCACGAACAGTCCGAACGTGTCTTTCTTTGTAATCAGAGTATATTTGCTTGCCGCATTCTGCATCTTACAGACAAGATTAAATATAAACTACTAAGTAGCTTAGTAGAATAGCTAAATTCAAATACAATGAAATAAAAAGGTAATAGCATATTTTTGTGCGTAACTTAATTTCTTTTAAAGAAGATTTTAGGAATTATTTTCATTTATTCATTTTTAATTTCTAGAAGTATTTAAAATAATTATTTACTTAAAATCAACAACAATTTATTTATTTAACGATTAACGCCACTTGTTTTATATACTTTGATTTAAATTTAATTTATCTTTTTAAACGGCTACAAAATACAGGCAGGAAAGAGAGTTAAAAATATAAACACACCATATGTGAATTACCTTCATAAATAACGCAGATAGGGGGAGAGAAAGACAGCAACCGACTTTCCCCACCCATACCCAAAATGCCACTAATGTTGTTTAAAGGGAAGAAGAAAGACAACTTCCGACCTTCCCCAACCCCGTCATGCAGAAAGGAAACTGTAAAAATGTTACACCAACTGTAAAAATGAAATGAATTAGACAAACATATTTCAGTAGTCTCGCTTCTAATAAGGACTTAACAATATATCAATTCCATATACGCTGTCATTTTTGACGGCACGGGTGATACTAGTTGTGATATGAACAAGAATTCATATGTATTTTAATTAATGTTTGCTAATTTGCCATCATTGTTAATTTGCTAATCTTTTCGTTTTCTCTGTTTGATTTTGTTCTTGTTTTGCCCGAATTTTACCCCACTGTTTTTCCCGAAATTGGGATGCGGGGGGAGGCAATTGACACCCCCCCCTCCGTCTCGTAGCATATTTATTTATATTTTCAGAAACTGATGATATAGTCAGCGACACAAAATGTAACTTTGACATAAGAACAATAAAACGTTAACATGGATGTCTGGCACGATTAGCAAGCTAATCACAAAGACCATAACTACTGTGTAATGAGTCCAAAGACCATTAGGTGCTCAACACATGTGGCCTTGTGCCAGACTAAGATAAGCTTTCTAAATATGGGCACTTTTCCATGAAGCAATGGTTAAAAGGATAGTTTCTCGGACCATTTATACTGTCGTGAATTCGATCCTTAGTGGGTGTCCCCACACTTGTGGCCTTGTGGCAAAATACATTAAGTTGGACACCTACCGTAGCACGATGGTTAGCAAGCTCATCTTGTAGACCAATCACCATCTACTGCGGCCTTGTGTAAGACTAAGCTAAGCTTAGTAAATAATTATAGAATGATTGGTGGTACTGAATACATTCAAGATGTAATCGCTATATTCAGCCTCTCTCGGCATGAGACTACATGCAACAAAATCAACACAACAATAAACGTGAAGATATAAATTTAACAGCAGTGAAGCCGACCAACACTCGGCCCGGAAGATGGCTAGACGACCAATAGACACCACTCGATCCCACAGTAATTATGGACGATTCCTGTATTGGCGCAAAGTAATCTTTAACGCTGTGTTCAACTGATTTATGAAGCTGTAATCGTCAATCTCGTTCCCCTCATCATTTCTCTTCTTTAATAATGTGATCCCCCTCTTGGTTATCTTCCTCTGGATGCCCCCCTAGTCAAACCAGTAGCTGGACACAGTTGCCAAGATAGGAACAAACGTGTACGACTGTTATGATATGTGTTTCCGGACTAACTGACACCTGGACGGATGTGAAAGTGAAAACAGGATATCGACTGAAGTTGCAGGTGTTTCAACGTGGGCCTAACGGCAGGATGTGGGGACCGGTGATTGACATCGCGTAGGCGTTGGAGAAGCCTATAAAGCAGACCCAAATAGAAAACTCGGAGAGCGGACAGAAATCTCGACACTAAAAGAAGAAACAGACATCAGCGCAGCCGTAAGGCCCGAGACTGCTGTCCCTGTTGGGGACAGACTGGTGGTTCTCCTGATCATCTCTCTCCCACTCTTCACTCTCCGGCCGACAAAGATGTATGTTGTGTAATAAAAATATGTCCAGATATTTTTATAAGCCAGTCTTCGAGTTTCCTTTCTATCCAAGTCCAGGACACCCCACTATACAACACGACAGCTTTTAAGTTCGTAGATCCAGCGACTTGTTACTGTTGTCCCACTTCAGTACCTCCCTCATTTCGTCTTCCGTGATTGTGCCCTCGCAGCTTCATCGACTATATAGCTGCGAGACTCCTACTTATACTGGCCAGGCTCCTCAACAAAAGTCGTCGTAGATGTAAACTGTCGACCGAAAGACACGCCCGCCCAGCGCGTACAACTTCATAAATGTATCGATCAGGATCTCGACGCAATTCCCAAGCCAATCTTCGTTAGGCACACTCTTTAACCTAGATCTAACTACCTGACCCTGGTAGCGCTCACTAGCCAAGTACTCCAGATCAATCCTACCCCGTTCTATACTAGGGCGTCTCCCTCCCTATCCCCAAGCCACTGTCCGGGATAGCTCATCTGCTCTATCCAGTGCGTGTCGCTTGGTACGCTCGACGCATCCTTAATGGAGGCCAACAAACTATTACGGGCCCAGGAAATAATTCCACAGGGGAAATGATTCCACAAATCTAATTTTCTATAGAAAAATAGAATTTACCTAAATTTAAACTAAAAAAATAAAGCAAAAGAGGCTATATATATATATATATATGATAAATCAATCTTTATTTTTATTGGATGAAGTGTTGTAATACACTATTTTTTATTAAATTTGACTAGTTTTTACCTTCATCCTAATTTTAGTTGTTTTTCTACAACTTATTAATTCGGGCCACTGTTTCTATGGCAACGAATAACAGCGCAATCGGAAATAAAGAGTAAGCCTTCGGTGAGAATCGAACTCACACCCTCATTGCCAGAGGGAGACTAGTTTACGCCTAGCTGCTTTTACCAATCGGCCACGAAGTCTTCATGGATTAACTTCATTAGCAGCAGCTGATTTATACTTAAAAACTCACTCTCTACAACCGACTCTCTGCGCCAATGTTTTACATATGAGACCTAGTAGTCTTTTTATAAATCAATAAAGTTGTTTTTCTACAACTTATTAATTCTGGCCACTGTTTCTATGGCAACGAATAACAACACAATCGGAAATAAAGAGTAAGCCTTCGGTGAGAATCGAACTCACGCCCTCATTGCCAGAGGGAGACTAGTTTACGCCTAGCTGCTTTTACCAATCGGCCACGAAGTCTTCATGGATTAGCAGAAACTGATTTACACTTATAAACTCACTCTCTACAACCGACTCTCTGCGCCAATGTTTTACATATGAAACCTGGTAGTTTTTTTATAAATCAATATTGAAATTCTATTACTGTAGATAGATTTAAAAGAATGCGGTGTCAGTAAACCTTTGCACAATCTTTGGTATGTATGCATAAAAATATTATTTTACAATTTGTATAACTAGAGAAATTTGACATTTGGTAAAGTAATTCTATAAAGCAATATAATGTTGCATTTCATTTGAGAAACCTTAAATGGACTCAGTAGCAATTATTTTCGTTGTGGTATATTACCCTTTTCCACTATTGCCCACTCTCATCGGTTGTTGCTGGAAGTCGTGCTTATCCAATAATGAAACATTTAACTTCCAGTGACCACCCAGTCTACGCCTATTTCCTAATTGTATTCAAACCATCGCCATTTTGTGATCCGAATACCCTAGGCAGTGGAACAAGCTAGACAGTCTAGATCGATGCTTCTAATATTCCACCCAGGTAGCTAACTTTCTGGGTAGAAGGCCAATTATAAGCCCACGTCCATATCTCCCACTGCAGATGATATCAATATCTATCAATGATACCAGGGTGATATAGATATCTATCAAAGTTGGGAGAGCTTGCAATCAGCAATCGGCATGCATACTAGCTTTTACGTGGGCTTGTGCATTAATCTCTCGTGGTAAGAAATACGTGCCTATTTCAGACATAAAGCAGGCTACACGTGCACATATGTACATGTGTGATAGTTATAAATTTAAATCAAATCTGGGTTTTTATGACATTCTTGCCGAGCAAGTCTAAAGGAATGTCATAAAAATTCCGATTTGATTTAAACTTTTTTAAAAAATACTCTTAACAAAAATAACGTAATTCACAAGAAAATCAAACTCATTCATGTAGTATTATTTAAATGTTAATTTTTTGGTGATGAAATAATGATTGAAAACCACTTTTTTCGTCTTGATCATCAAACGTCTATCAACTTTAATATCAAAACTGATTAGACCTTTCAGATTTCATTTTGTGTTTTACTATATTCAGAATTATGAGGAGTAGCGCCCGTTTTAAGGTTCTGCTCTACCACTGAGCTATGAGAGTTTGTCGTTAGCTCAGTGGTAGAGCAGAACCTGCGTATACGGTTGCATCCAAGGTGGACGCGGGTTCGATCCCCGCACGGCACTCGTTTCTTTATTTACATTTACGATTTAGGCCGCTCGTTTAACAGTCGCTCACACCGACGCCGAGCAAATATAGTTTCCCAACTAATTAAATGTCATATATATATATATATATATATAAACCAAATAAGAATAAAACAATAATTAAATGAATTAATTCTCATAATAAAAGATTCCTTTTTTCTTTTCTTTTAAAAAAGATGTTTTTCTTTTGAAAAATTAAACAAACACTAATACGTTTTACTTTGAATTCGATTGCTTTCTCAATAAATTTTCACTTTAACCTCATGAAACTAAAATTTATATACTTTTATGCACCCCATTACTTAAATCCGAGGGTCCACTTCTAAAAAAATATAAACCAAATTTTACGCAAGGAATTCTCCGTGCTTTTAAGCTATAAGACCTTCGTTTCCTCAGGAAATTTGTACGTTTGGAGAAAAGTTAATTCTTTCGGGTTTTAGTGGGGAATTCTATTTACAATGTAACTATAATGCTATAATTACTTTTTAGAAGGGGACCTTTCAATTTTAGTAGTATCTACATTTAGGATTCACACATGATATCAGTACCAAGGAATTGTTTTACTGTCATTATAACCAGCTACTATACAAGTATTGACCTCTTACCCGGCATTAAGTTTTTAGAAGGGATAACGCGGACGTTATTTACTTTTAACAAGTTTTGATCTCAAGCTCTTTTTATTGAATTTTTTTAATTAATAGTTTTTCATTGTGGTGGATATATTTTCGGTAAATTCTAACGAAAAAGTTTCAGATTTACTGATAAAGCGAAAAAAATGTGTAGCACGCCTTATTTTTTTAGGGTCAGTCTGGCAAAAATGAATGACCACGTGTGTCACAAAAAGTCCGTTGGCAAATTGGAATTTCAAATCCTGTGACGTCACTCCCTTCTTTCTCTAATTACTGTTAGATTTTTTAAAATTTACGATCAATATTTCCGTAATGGTCTTCCATTAATTCCTATCCATTTTATTCCCTTCTTTAAAAAATAATACTTACATAACTTTTTAGACCAAATTTTTCATGACCAACTTTTTTTCTAAGAATCATTACTTAACTCGTGGTTTTACGTCCGTGGGCTCCATATAGATTGGGATGACCGCAAAAGGATATATTCGGAATATATATTAGCGTCAACCAGCGAAGAATAATACTATATTTTTATATGGGTACATTAAGTTGAGGTTACATAAAACAATTGTACATCACTAGTATCATTTATTGACTATAAGTGCCAGTTTCCAAACCCCATCACCCGGACACCCATGGTTCAAATGCCTTCTGACTAACGAAGTTCAGAATTCATTATTTATAGCTTTTTAGAGGCTCCAGAAATGATTAATTTTGGTGTCGGGTGTCCTTATTTTCATTAGTTGAAAAATATTGCTTGGGTTGTGCTGATTGTTCAGGAGATTTTATTTTTATGTCTGGTGTCAAAGATTTTTTTGCCGTTTTGATCCAACCATTTTTACAAAATTGATTTTTGCTTATTTGCGGTCTCGAAGTGAATAATAATGTTAACTTCGGGCGCAATAGATTTCAAATTTGACCATCGGCCACCACAATCATTTTTGTCTGAGTACAAATAGTAAAGATCATGTCCCGACAAATACGTTTGTTCCCAGATGAATGTTTTTATTTCTGTAAACTCCTTGTGGAGCACAGGGCCGCAACCACACTACACCAGCGGACTCAATTCTGGGCAACTACCCTCAGCTGGGCCCATGTCAGTCCGGCCACTTTTGCTTCACTCAACTGATCTTCTCCGGGTCAGCTTTGGCCTCCTAACTCTTCTCTTCTTCCCATTGCGGATTCCAGTCCGCTCTCAAACAAAGTTCTGGTGTTCCATGTGCCTAAGACATGTGTTTTTGCCTTTGTCGTTAGAAGGTTGTTCGTTCAGCAAATTGGCTTTCACCAAACATGTGTCATAAGTCCTTCTGAAGAGGAATCTCAGGGTTGCCAGATCAGTTTTCTCAAAAACGGACAATAGTGTTCACAAAATAAGACATCCCTGCTCGAAAACGGACAGAATAAATTTTATATATAAATAGCTGATAGTGGCTAAAAGTAGCTGGATTATTATCACAATAATGAAAACAAATAGCTAAAAGTTGCTAGAATGTTTGATTTTCTCCTAAAAAATTTAATCTGGGCTAAAAAAAGACACAATGTCCGAAACGGACAAATCTAGCAACTCTGCTCTCTGGGGTGATTCGCTGGGACGATGCTTTTGAGGTTTTAGTAGCAAGTAGATTTTACGTGTTAGGGTTGCTAGCGACAACATGACCCAAAAGGGATATCTTGATGGAGTTGATGAATAGATGGAAGATAGAAGGAACCCAGCAGCCTTACTCTGTCCTGATGACCTCGTTTTATCCCTGACGGTCACTGGAACAAAAGGTGGGGGAAAGAGTGAGTGACAATGACTTAGTGACTGGATTCTGATGGGATAATAGCTTGCAAGCTAGTCTAGCAAACGATTACTATTGTGTAGTGCAGCCTTTCTCAACTGGGGTTCCGCGGAACCCTAGGAGGTTGTTAGGAGTGCCGCGAAAATTTAATCCATGCGTGAAAATGAAAAAACACCTGACTTTTGTTTCATTTGTGTTTTTTTTTTACAACGAGTAAGGGTCGCTGTCTTGATGACATTTGACACTGGAAGCACCAGAATGTTTTTTAGGCAACGATCTCAAATAATATAATGAAATGTTTATAATTAAGGTTTCAGATTTTCTATAATTATCGATTTTCGTCGATTTATATCGTCAGTAGTAAAAAAAACAATTATCGATTTTTATTGTTGTTTTGTGTCAATTTTCATTGATTTACATCGCTATATATACAGTATCGCCCATAAATGAGTACACCCCTACCACTTTACAGTATCGCCCATAAATGAGTACACCCCTACCACTATGTTATAGAAAGTTAACAAACATAGCAGCATTTTATTATTTCTAGTGGAACATTACACAATCAAAACAGATATTAACAGATATTAATAATGACCAAACACTGTATACCATGCTAAGTGGCGTAGCGAGGGGGGGGGCAATCGCCACCGGGTGCAAGTGTGAAAGGGCACAACAATTCCTTAGCAGATATCTACTCAGATATCATCCAAAGACAAACTGAAATCATACAAGAGCTTATTTCATTCAAAGACATGTACAAAGAGATAATGAGCACTAGAATCCCAGAATAAAAGTCACGGAACAAAAGTCACAATGTAGCGTTACCCTAAGATACCTAAAAACGTAATAGCAAGAAAAGTCACAACTAAATAGGTAATCAAACAGGGTGGGGGCAGCAATATTATCTTTGCCACCGGGCGTTGAACCCTTGCTACGCCACTTACTGTGCTCAGCCTGAAAACTTAACTTTAAGGGAAAAGGAAGAAATGTGTGAGTTACAATCTGACCATTCACTCAAGCTGAGATTTGTCTTTATGTTTCTCTTGAAGAACAGCATTCTACCATTCATAGAAAAGCAATGAACATATTATTGCAGTTTTCAACTTCTTACATATGTGAACAAGATTTTCGTGTTTAACAAGCAACAAGAGCAAGGTCAGAAATCATCTCATTTCAGTGGAAGATGATGAAATTCATATCTGTTTATTTTAGGTTCAACACTGAATTAAATATTTGTGCTGCAGAAAATAAGTACAAGTTTCATACTAAATAGGTAAAATTCACAATTCATATGTAAATTAATGTTAAAAATTGAACTGTCTTGACTCATATTTTTGTCCATGTGGATAATAAATTCCATATAAATTTACATTAATCAAGACTAATCTTTAAACAACTATGTTTTTACTGTGTATTAAACCAGTTATTTGATAATTGTGTTATATGTTTGCCTTCTGAGTTCTTATATTTTTTATATAAGTATATAAAGTTTATGAAAAACATTAATTTTATGAAGGGTAAGCTAATCTTACCAATATTCTTTCAAGGAAACTGACTTCCATGTTATATTTGTTATATTAAATGTCCTTTGGGTGAGATGGGACTGTAGAGGATAGAGGATCTTAGAATATACACCAGAATGAACAAATATGTTGAAAACTATCTTCCTGTGCACTGTAAAATACTGATAATTACTTTTAGACTATAATACATATTAATTTTTGAACACCCTGATGTGTTGTTAGCTGTACATATAATAATTTGTATGCAGGGGTTCCTTGAGATATGAAAGTTATTTTAAGGGTTTCTCCAGTCTAAAAAGTTGAGAAAGGTAAGCTAAGTAAATACCTATAAAACATTCTTGATAGTTGTCTCACCATGGTGTAATGGCTAACAAGCTAATCTAGCAAATCATTATTACTATATAGTGAGTTCCATCCTCACTGGGTGCCCCATACTTGAGGTCTTGTATTGCACAATTCTATACTTAGTAAGTACCTATAAAACATTTCTGGTGTAATGGCTAGCAAGCAAGTCTAGCAGACCATCAATGAGTTCCATCCATACTGGGTGCCCCAAGCTTGTGATCTTGTGACAAAAAAAAGCAAAGTTTAGTAAATACTTATATCTTCTGTCAGTTATGATGGCTGGAGATCCTTTATTTTTATCTGAAAAAGAACAAAAATTGTTATCTTCTAGATATAAAAGGACTTCACATTTTTTTTACTACTGTTAAAATTTAAATGTAAAAGAAAAACCCAATTTCAATCACTTTGCGTATATCTATCCATATTGTATCAGTCTGTAGCTGTGGTAGGAATTATAAGTGAAATAAAGTCTTGTTTTTGGAATGGGAATAAGATAATACAGAAGAAGCCAGTGGGCATCTCACCTTTATTGGTGACATTTTCTTCTTTCTTCTTATTTTCAATTCTCTTTGTTTCCTGTATGTGATTATTCTTTTTGTGGCAGACATCTCTGTGTAACCTTGTTACTGGACTGGAACAGAAAACAGAATCAGCAGTCCAAATTCAAATTTTGGACAAAGCTGTCACACTAATGTCCTTGGGAAAGGCATGAATATTTTTCTCCCCTAGCTATGGATAAACATCAGGGCTGGTAGAGCCCATTTGCTCTGTACGGTCTAAGAGAGAAAGAAAACCCTACAGCTTGACAGTTGCAATAGCTGGTCCCAAGCCTGGGTAAAGGAGTAGACTTGGGTGTGAGGCTAGCAACTCCACCTTGTAAAACCTACTTGCTAGTGAAACTGTAGCAGAGTGATAGTGGCCCTATGCTCCATGCACATATGGAAACTCTTTCTACAAGAGGCCCAAAATTTTCTATGGTCTTACCCAAATTACTCTGATTTGCACAAAATTTTCCATGGTCTTACCCGAATTTGGGGTGCCCCCCTGCTCATATGCCTATGTCCACAAGGAGTCTAGACGAATAGACAAAAATTGAGAGTCAGTAAAACATGTCAAGATAGACAAGAATTTGTACAGGAACACCATCACAGAGTGTGGTTGATGAATTCCAGGAAAATGACTTCCCCAATTGAAAGTGCATTGATTGAGGATGATATTCCAAGGTGGAAATTGATGATTTCTTTCACGGAGGAATTTAAACTGACATCAAAATTGGAATAGAAAAAGCTTTAAGGAAATAAAAAGATACAATTTTTCAAGATTTTTATCATTTGAAAACTAAATTCTTAAAGGGATAAAGAAAGATAATTTGTGCAGAACCAAAAGTACAGAAGTCTTTAAAGCTATGAATAGTAGTGTATCAATACTTACCTTTGTCTGACACAAGGTCAAAATGTGGAGTGTTCAGTGAAAATTGAATTCACTAGTAGTAATGGTCTAAACTTTCCTTAGTCTGGTACAAGGCTAAAGTGTGGGGAACTCAGTAGGATTGAACTCACTACAGTAGTAATTGTCTGAGAGGCTGAACTGTTATTGTGAAAAGTAATTGTCTGTCAGGCTGGAGTGGCATAATGGTTATCAGCACAGATAAATTGAATTGACAAGCTGATTTTGACTGAGGTTGCTTATATTCACTTCACACTAATGTCCTTGAGATAGGCATGAATCCATTTCTCCCTGCACTCTGTCCCATCATCAAATATCTTTAAAATGTCTCATCACTGGCATGCCACCATGGTTGATGCAGAAAGGAGTTGGTTTGTGAGCACTAAGGCAAACCACTCTCCTATAACTACCTTACCTGCCCAGACAATAGCAGCAAAACTGCTGTTACTTTTTTTTTGAAACCCTGACAGGGGTTAATGTGTTTATGGTATGCTGGCCCCTGTCAAGGTTGACAAGGGGTGTAACACATTTTTACAGTTTATGGGCAGTAGTTGAAACTAAGCCCCCACCCCCAGTTAAAGTGCAAAATAGGTTAAATAAAAACATGACAAAAATTTAAGTAATTTTTACCCTCCTTATTATTCTTACTTGAAGAAAAATATGTATCTGGTCTCATATTCAAATCACACATTTTTAAAGCTTAACATATTTTTAGATATGGGCTTGGGGTTAGGGATAGGGTTGTTCATAAACTACAAATAATAAGAATAAGAATATTTATGATTTAAAAATTATGTATATTATTTTTCCTAAGGGGATATGGTCCTGAGGAAGTTTTGTCGTAAGGGGGATTGTCCTGAGGGGGTTTTGTCCGGGGGTGGTTGTCATAAACTCAGTGTTGCCAATTTAGCCCTAGTTTTAGCGCGTTTCTTGTTTTAGCAGTGCAAAAAGCGCTAAATTAGCACGTTTGTGCCTAAAACATTATGGCTATTTTTGACCGTTTCTAGCATCTTTTTGGTGGTTTTTGGCCATTTTAAAACATTTAGCGCTTTTTGGCAGTTAAACTAGCGCGAAAATATTTTTTAAGTTAGCAACACAGCAGACAATCTTGAAACCAGACAAGACACATTCACAAAGAAAAAGATATACTAGATTTAAAAGCACACATTTCTCTGATTCTTGTGCAACTAGCCGGTTTGGTTCTTTTTTTAATGATTTTTTTTTGTTATGTTAAATTAAGTGACATTGCAAAATATGCAATGATTTTGTAACTCCCTGCACCAAATTTACTCTTATCATCGACAGCAGATCTGTCGTAAGTGCATTTCCCCCAAAAGTAGTTAATTGTGACGCAAGTCATGCCTAGCAGGTTGATAAGCCACACACGTGCAGGCTGCTGACGAGAATAAGTTTGTCATTATCTGTTATTTATTTACGGAACTTTAGCTTGCTCTGACTAAGTTTAGTCAGGCACAATACTACAGTTGTGGAGCACCCAATATAGGGTGACCACTCAGACAGTCCGGCGCCACCTCGAGCCGAACGTTAAGATGTCCCCTCCTGTCTAGGGTTGACTAAAAAAAAAACTTATATAAATTACTCAGATATACTTTTTAAAAAGTGGGAACAGAAAATGACCGTTAATGTATTTAAAAAAGATTATATGTCACGCTTTTGCCCATTCAACAAGCTCACGGACTGTATCTTCGTGCGCCCCTTCAAGGGGTCCGAGGCCCCCAGATTGTGAACCAGTGAATGTCTTCTTTTAAAAAAAATTTTTTTTTAATTTGGAAATTGCCATCCTAACCCAATGAGGATTGAAGTCACTAAACAGTAAATAGTCTGCGAGTACTATCTTTCTAGCCATTCCCTAAGACGAGGCACCCTTTGTTCTAAATTACGACAAATTCAAACTGTTTTTTTTCTTAACCTTTTTTTACATTCGTAACACCTACTCTACTGTTCATAAGTATTTTTTGTGAACAACTATTTGTGTTTATTTAGTTTAGCCGACCATTAAGAGTTCCATTCTCACTGGGTGCCCCACTTCGGTGGCCTTGTGCCAAGCCAAACACACAGCCACATGTCATTCATGGAGTATCCGGTAGCATTTAGGTGCTTTTTATTTTTAGATTAATAAACGTCTGTCGGATTGTTTTTATTTTTTGTTAAGTGTAAAATTGTCAATTTAATCTAATTAATTGTAATTATAAAAATGTTAAATAGACAGCTATTTTTTTATTATATTTCTCCTTCCGCTGATGATTGAGCAATATTTCGAACTATTTTTAGGAAGATCTATGGTTTGAAAGTTGAAAAAAAAAGCACATGTCCACCTGATGAATGCATACACTACACACACTGAAGCCAAGAAGAACATGTATTTTTTATATTTATTTCGGCCTGTATGATTAAAATAAATAATATGACAGTTGTTATTGATACACTATTTTACATTTATTAGAGATCAAATCATAAGTAAGGTCCTGACAAATTAATTAAATACTAAGCATTCAGAATTGTTTGGGTGCTCGAGTACTCTTTCAGCACTGAATAAAGAAAAACATCGAAGTTGCTGGTGTCACTAGTGTTGTTAACAAGGGAGTTGTTAACAATATTCGTTTTATTTTAAAGTTCTTTGTCAGATCGTTCGTCTCACTATTTGCTATTTTTTGTCATCCTGTTTTAAAATAGTTTCGGCGGGTTAAAAAAAAATTATAGCAAGGAAGAAAAAATCTCAATTAATTTAATACGTAAAATAGAATAAAGAAAAAGAAAAAGCAAGGTGCTTCTAGCGCTGACCAATCAGAGAGCTTCAAATACAATCGTCAACCAATCAGAATTCGAGATGAAATTTTCTTATACGCTTGAATTCCGTCTCGCTTTTGCATGTGTGTCTGTTGTGTGTGTGTGTATAAATGTTGATTAGATGTCTTCACCCGGCTTCTTCCTCTTTGTTTAAAATATTCGTTGACATTAGCTACATTTTTTTTAAAAACATCTTTGATTCCATCTGATACATTCTGGAAACTGATCAAAGATTCCCAGCAAGTCCCGGGCATGTGTTATTATTGAATATTGTTTTACCCCTCGTTGTTTTTCCCTGACTTGAAGAAAGAAAGGTAAGTTTGTTTTTTCTTTACTCCAAATCCAGAAAAAAGACCGAAAAATGCAATATTTCCACACTTTATTGTTTTTCGGCTGTTTGTTAAGATGAAAATAATTATCCCAATGTTGTGTCAATTAATGACATATTAGTAATTTGTGTGTTATTTTAATGTTTATTGTTTAAAAATTGCCAGATTTACATATTTTTTTATATAGTACTAGTAGGATTAAATAAAAGATCCTCACTTTCAGTATGAGGAAAGAAGAAAGAAACCCTTTTTGTGGACAATTTATTTCCTGAAACTGATTTATTACTACAGACACGAGTTTTAATAAGTTTATTTTATTTTTAAACTAGTTTTTCAAATGTGTCGAATCGTTTTTTAGAGTGTGACAATTCGTTTTTAAAGGACTGACAGCGACAGGGTTTTGTCTTCTCTCTCACCATGAAGGGTTACACTGTTGTACACAACAACAGCTTCCTTCTTCCTTGATGGCTTTTAGGTTTAACACTAGCAGTAAAAAGTCTGAGGCTATTTTCCCCATTGTTTTATGTGTATATTCGACAATACCCGAAACATGAGGAATGTTGTCCCTAGTGGACAGATGACCTGTCCTAAATTGGTGTTAGTGATTTAAATGAAAATATAATTAAACGCACACACATACACAGTAACACTAACGCACACAAAGAAAGCTTGTCAATATTAACACTGAACAGAAATCTCATATTCTCTTTAAAGACAACGTAATTTAATAACTGATTTTATTTTGTCTGGTGTAACTGGCTGTTAAAATCCATGTGGGACAAAGAAAAAAGTTGTTTCCTTGTAACTGACACTGTGTACATTGACAGCGCGACTCTCTCAAACCAAACAAAGACAAATCCTTTGTTCCTATCTGACTCGAACACACACACACATCACACACATCTCCCTTTTTAGGGTTCGCTAAACTTCTTTTCTTTCACTATTTCTCATGTACTTGAAATTTACTCCAAGAAACCAAGACTTTGTCTTACATGCAGTGATGAGTGGGTTTAATGTTATTGCTGATATTTAGAATAAAATTTAAACGTATGGCTGAGGGAAGAAGGGTGTTTTTAGCTGACCCAGTGACCTCTGCATAAATCATTATAATGAGCTGAACTGCTCGCACTTACCCCACGAACAGCAGCAGCAGCAGCAACCGTCGTAGTCGCTTCCTTGTTTTAATGATAAAATCCCTAACTGACTCTCTCTGGCTCTGGATCATGTTCCCTATTTTCTATTTCGGACACCTTTTGTAAGCCACACGGTGAGTACACTTCACTTTAAAATGTTTTTAGTAGAAGACAAGCTTTAATGTATTATTTAACACACGTTGAGGAAGGCTTAGAAGAAAAAGGGATCTGTTTCCCCCAGTTAGTAGTAGTGACTGGAAATGTAACAGTAGGATTCGTTTCAACCAGTGATCCCTTAAAGAAAAATCAATTCGATCTTACAAGATGGCTATGATGTGATGATTGTCACTGGTTATGTTATTAATTCTAATTCCTAAAACCTCAACTTGAAGACATGTGTATTGCTAGTTTTTT
>VCCN01003871.1:801299-812693 GCA_006491835.1 Architeuthis dux
AATTCTATTTTACTACGATATTAGCAAAACAGAAGACATTTTCACATTGCTAATTATGTGTGGATTTTCAAGTTTTGTTCTAAACTTTCTATTTAAAATCTTTCCTTTTTTATTTCCAGATATTTTTCTTATCCATTTGACTACGCAATTATGTCCACAAACAGACACAGAATGTATCGTAGTCAAACAGGTTGTTGTATCTGCCGTGTAAAATCCTCCAGTTCTCGTTTCACGAGCAGCATTCGTTATGAGCGAGATTTTCAAGAGTGCTTCCATGTTACCAACCGAGCGGGTGATATTTGCAATGCATGCGTCCTTTTGGTCAAACGTTGGCGTAACAGAGTTGACCAAGGAAGACATTGGGACTATGTAAGTATTTCTTTCCTTCCTTTCATTTTCTTTTCTTTCCCTTTGTCATCAATTCATCAGCCGAGTGTATTTACTTTGATTGAACATAAGATCTCTACTTCAGAGTATTTATTTCAAGTGCCCACAGATAGAATATGCAGCACAAGTTCTTTTTTATGTAGGTAGTTGCCAAAAAAGAAAAATACCTAGTTCCTTGTTCTTTGCTGCAGACATCAGGTTGTGCTCCTGGCACAACCAGTTAGTGCAATGGAGAGGTGCTCTCTGATTACAATTGTTTTTTTAAAAATGTTTATTCCTTGACATAAAATAGAAGGAATCCAATTTCTTCACTTTGGTATCAAGAAATAGAGCATTGCACTAGCAGTGGCGTAGCAAGGGTTCTCAGTGCCCAGGGGCAAAAATAATTGCCCCCCTCCCCCATGTTTTGATTATTTATTTTGTGACTCATTACCCACTTAATGATAATAACATGAAGAATTAAATACCACCTTACATAGGCCTAAAATAATGTCACACTATAACATTTAATTAGTATAAATTGAATTAAAATATTACTTATTTTATTAAACAAATTTTTTTTTCTACCCAGAAAATCAAAGTTGTGACTTTTCTTCCTATTACGTTTTTTTTTTTTAGGTAGCTCAGGGTAACACTACATTGTGACTTTTATTCGGGGATTCTTTTCTAAATATATTGTAGACTTTGCGCCCGGGGGGACGATTGCCCCTCTCTTTCTATGCCACTGGGGACTCTAAGATTTGATGTTCAGATCACATTTTCTATATATATTAGCCTGATTATGTCAGTAATGATTACATTAATTCCTGACCGTTGAAATTTTGTTTTCTGGTTTTCAATGCATATTGGGTGCCAAAACTTGCAAAAACAAATTTCAGGTCAAAAACTTTGGCAAATTCCACTTTTAAGTGATAATGTTAGTCTGGTGATTTTCATTCATTAATAGGCCTGTGAATGATCTTCACCTTCTTGCACTACTAAGAGTGGGCTATTACCAATTCTTCTATTAAGGTGGCCAAAATGTGCTTGTTCTACCATCTAGTTATGCATCTGAAGTTAATATTCATCATTGCTACCAAAGGTTTAGGTTATTCATGTGTTCACACATTTATATGTATGTATCTATCCATACATACATAGTAGAAACATTGTTTTTTTGAAAATTCCCCACCAAAATAGTTTTAGTGGGGGTTCAATTTTCAATGTAAGTTTATGCTAAATTGGTCACTAGTTTGTGCCCCTTTGTGTTTTGTTTTTTTAAATTCAGACTTTTTTTTACTGATCACAGCCCAACTTTTTAATTTATCACCCTGAACACAACATATATGGGTGGTGGTGATTCATAATTTCCCTTGGAATGCTAGTTTTGCATACTTTTTCTAATAGAGTATAGATAAGTATTGAATCAGGGCTTGGCAAACTTGGTTGGGGGTGGGCTGGATTAGACATTTTTATGTCCTGCGGGCCAAGACCAATTAAAATTGAAATAATGATCATACAATGTTATCGCAACAATTTGTTTTTGAATTACTTTAATGTTTTTCATTATGAGAGTATATACCTACATAAACTTCTGTGTACTATCGATCAAGGAGAACTATAATGGGGCAGAAAATATTGTAAAATTGTGGTTCAAATTTAGCTGAGTATATTAATAGAACAGCAGGGGTGTTAAAACATTTTTAGCTATCAAACATTGATTCATTTGAGGCCAATGCAAAAATGAGGCCTTTGATCTATTTTCTCTATACTGGATTTTATTGTTTGCTAACCAAAGATAGATTTATGGGCCAGATTTAGCCTGCAAAATGATCAACTTTATGAATTATTATATTCACTATATCTATTCTGAAATGAAGCACTTTCATTTTTTGCTAACACAATTTCCAGGTTGACCAAATGTTTTGGTTGTTTCCGCAACAAATTCCTATTTGTTTTTCTGCATTTATAATTTATAACATGCTATGGCAGCCCCCGGGTTGTGTTAGAGGCCACAGGGTCAGTTGGATTGGAGGCCATATTAGATTGTCCACTATGGTTGCCTGGCAAATTGCTCTCGATTTGTGCCATGCACTGCATTGGTAGCTCCAGGCCTGGTTGTGTTGGTAGCCAAACTCTATTATTGACAGGCACCATGATTGCATTGGGAGCTCCAGGCATGGTTGTGTTGGTGACAGGCACCATGATTGCATTGGAAGCCCAAGATTCAGTTGCATTGAAAGTTGCTCTCAATTTTCCAGAGGTACCACATTTGCATTGGAGATTCCAGGCATTATATACAAACAGATATAGTAGTTCTAGCATGGGTTTTCGTGATCGCAAAAAACAGATGGAAATCAAGACTTTTGCTCTCTGAAATAGCATTTAATTTCATTATCAAAATGTTCGTGTGTTTAGATAATAAACACGTTTAGCTGAAATAATCCCAATTATTGCCAATACAGCCAAGCAAAGTGCCGGAACAATCACCACTGCTTTTTAAATCACCACTCCTGATTGGCTGACAATATATGCAGCATACAATGGGCACTAGGCTTACAGACAGCGAATAGAGAACTGTGCATATACCTGCAAGAAGTTTAGACAGATACTAGCGATATAACATCATATGTATCATTCCGTTATGTTGTCTACATGACATGTACAATCCATGTTAGAGCAAATTTCGGTAAATAAGTCATGTATTTTTTGTTTTTTTAAAAAAAAGATTTTATAGTAAAAACCTGTGACTTATCTACAAGTATATGAAGTATTGAATAATAACTTTTTGAAAATTTAATCTTTTCTGTTGTTGAATATCTTTTCATTCTGCAAATTAGTTTTATTCATTCATTCGTGTGTGTGTGAGTTTCTATTGATTGGTCATGAGTCATAATCTCTGTACAATTTGTTTAAACTTTTCATCTTTGAATTTCTGAGATGAACTAATCCTAATCTTTGTTGTTTTGATTATTATTTTTTGGCCACTGCATTCTCTGGCCTTCTTCCAATGTCTGTTGCATTTGGTACTTTTTGGCTGGATTTCTTTCTCATTTACAATTTTTCAAAATTTTCATTCCGGATTCATTTTAGGCATTAGAATCAGCTGAAATATTAGTGATCTAAACAATAAAGATGAGGATACCAGTCTGAATAATACATGAATATGTGCATAATAATCAGTACTTATCATTTCAAGAGTTGTTCCGACTATTGCTCTCATTCTTTTTGTTTAATTTTTTACATTTAACAATTAATCAGATGTGACTTCCACAGCAAAAAATCTACTGGACTGAAATGTTCCAGTTTTGAAAGAAATTGTGATGGGTGATGAAAAGTGTATACTTTACAACAATGTGAAGCAAGAGAAATGAATCACCATTGACCATAGCAAAGGCAAGAGATCATCCAAAGAAGGGGATGCTGAGTATGGGTATGGTTCATCTGCCCGAATTTCACTTTCCGAACGTTGATTGACTGACTCTCACTTTGCCGACCCTTGATTTGCTTGAAACTATGAAGGAAGACAATTTGAGTCACAGAACAGGCGTTTTTTCATACTTTATTTACAAAAAAACACTTAACTTTTCTTTTTCTAAAATTATTGCAATGTGGGTATGTTAATGTTTACAATTTATGAGGAAAAAAAGCATCTATTGTAAATGTGGTATTTATTTACGATAAAATTAAGTATTTACAATATATGTTGTGAAATCAAATGATGGATAATTTTTTATATCCGACAGAATATGATAATTATAAAGACATTTATTAGTTGGGAACATATATTTGCCCAGCACCAGTATGAACGACTACTAAACAAGCTGCCTAAATCGTAAATGTGTCCACCCTGGAAGCAACCTTATACGCAGGTTCTGCTCTACCAACTGAGCTAATTGTTCTCATGGTAGGCAGTAGTCTTTTAATCCTACACTTTGCTGGTCTCTCTACTCTCACGTTCATATCATATCGTGTATAAGATTTATGAAGAAAAAAAAGGATTTTTATGTATGATTGTATGTGTCTGTACGTGATTTATATGAAAAAAAGGCCTATTCAGTGACTCGAATTGTCTTCCTTTGTTTTTCAAGCGAATGAAAGGTTGGAAATGTGAAAAGTCGGTGAAGTGAAAAGTCAATCAACTTTCAGGGAAGTGAAATTCGGGAAGATGAATGCCACCCATTGAGTATATGGTGGGATTGAGAGGGAATCCTCTACTATGAGTCCCTTCTGGAGAACCAAATGATTGAGTTGAATAAATATTACTCCCAATTAGACCAGGTGAATGCAGCTATCAACAAAAAGCATCTGGAATTAGTCAAGAGAAAGGTCATCATAATATTCCATCAAGTTAATGCTAGAACAGGTGACCAGGCAAAAGTTCTCACAGCTTGGTTGGGAAGTTTTCACTCATCTGCCATATTCACTAGATATTGCACCTTCAGATTACTATTTGTTCTGGTCTTCGCTGATTTCTCTTAAAGGGAAAAATTTCAATTCCTTGGAAGACTACAAAAGGCATAGCTTTGCTCAGAAAAATTAAGTTTTGGCAGGATGGAATTATAAAGTTGTCTGATGACAGCCGATTGTGGAACATAACAGTGACTATGTTGCTCAGTAAAGTTAATGTTGAGAAAGAAATCTGTATTTGTACCCAGTAAACCAAACAACATTTCCAATATTTATTTAGCAATGCTAGTCAACTGTCTGAAGCGCTAGACACTTTTACCTGCTGATCAGTGCTTGCGATGCGGACCCAGTTTTCAGAGGGTCCTCTTGTTCTATCCATAGCTGCTTTGTTATGAATGGGCACAATCGAATGAAACTTTAGGACCAATCAGAAAAAAGAGCACTCTTCATTGTTTGACCGAACACTTGTTGTATAGCCCTCTTGGTCCGCAGAAGGAAAGTCCTGAACTTGGAGGAAAAGATGCATTGTGTTGTGGTGGAGAATGAATAGTAGGAGAGAGACAATGAGAGCTGACAGACTGTTCTTAACAGGGACATTGGTCTTGTTTTCCCAGTCCAGGGTGGTATGTGTCTCTTTTATTGGGCTCGAGCGTCCACACTGATTTTCTAGCTGCCACCTGCAAGTTCAGTCGCCATCCTGTTTTATGACCACTGAACACCTTGCAGCCGATATCCTGTTTAACTTTCAACACCTGTGGGAATCAAATCTGTGACCTCCGCCCAAATATCCAACACACTGTGGAGTATGTGAAAGCTTTGTGAGAGCCCGGCAAATAAATTTTATTAAAAAGAAATTGAATCTATGTTGTACAGAAACAATTCTGTTGAACTTTTTCCCTACATCTAGAACCCACCAAAAATTATTCTGATCTGTTATGTCTTTCTCTTTTTCAGGTTGTGGATCTACGATTAAATCCTGGATCCAGATCCATATTAAAACGCAAGAAACGCCAAACAAAAATAGAAAATCAATCTTCAGAATCACGTAAGCATGGAAGTAAGTAATCTTCCATTATATGAAGTTTTATTTTTAAAATTTTGTTATTCAACTGTAAGATATCTAGCCACCTAGGGGAAAAAAACTAAAATAAAAGCTTTAAGTTTGCAACATTCAACTGTTCTCCTTAGTATATTTATTGACTGAACAGATATATTTCAGCTTGTCAGGCTATTTTCAATGTGCCTAAGAAGACATAATTTCACACAAGATAATTTAAACATCCAAGAATATTGTTTTTCTTGAATTCTATATATCCTTAAATTATTTTCACTAAAATGTTCGAACAATTGTTCATGGGTTGTTGGTCACTGCTGTTGATAATTCTTTATCATTAAGAACAGCTTTGGGCCTCCCTTGATGTTTATTATTGGTATCCATATTTACAGACATAAACTTATTGAACCAACGCTGAACAGTTCGCACCGTAGTAGTGTTCACTCCAAATGCTTTGTTGATGCTATCAGCAGCTTGAGCAGCATTATGTCCAAATTTATACTTGAAAATTAGTTTATCTTTTAGGGTAGACACCATTGCTGTTAAGGGCTGAAAAAACTCAAATAATGAATTATATCTCTATTCACATTGAATCTACAAAAAATGCAATTAGATTAGAAAATCTTTCACTTTTAGCATTATACTCTATAGTTTTGAGAAGGGTCATTAATATTCTAATGTTTTTTTGGACGATTGAACTCCTTGTTATTTGTGTTGTAAACACGTTTGGGGTGGGGGTGACCCTTATAGCGCAGTGCCCAGGTGTTTCTTTGTCTTGTCGGGTTTAGGTCAGTTGAGAAGTGGAAGCCACATCGGTTTGAAATCCGCACTTGTCTGGCTAATGCATTTAGTCGACATTTTGATGTGATTGTGGCTTCCACCTCTCAACAGACCTAAACCCAACAAGACAAAGAAACACCCGGGCCTTGCGCTGTAAGGGTCACCCCCCCTTTAAACATTACTAACTGTTTAACCCATCACACCTGGATTTTACACCTGAAGAAGGCCGAAGAATGGATCGGACGAAACGTCCTGTTTACAACACAAACAAGGAGTTCAATCGTCTGAAGAACCATTAGAAAAATAAAAATAATAGAAGAAAATGAAAAAATTTCTAGAATGAAAATGTCTGTTGTTTATGGATTCATATTTTAAAATTCCTCTTTTGTTTGTTTCAGATTTGTGTTCTTGTGAAATGTGTGATGGCATCCGGTCAGTTGGCAATATTGTAGCCAAGAGACGAGAAAGAAAACGGCGAGAGAAGGAAGAAGCACTTATGGAGAATGATGACGTCTATTGGAGAAAGTGAGTTTCTCTTTGAATTTTATTTACTTATATACTATCTTCTACGCACATGAGAAACTAGCATTCCAAGAGAAATTATGAATCACCATCACCATGTTGTGTTTGGGATGATCAATTAAAAAGTTAGAAAAAGGGATGAACAATGAATAAGTTACTTCTCTCGCCTTTTGTTGGGCTGTGATCACTAAAAAAATGTCTGAATTTTCAAAAAAAACAAGCTAGTGACCAATTTAGTATAAACTTACATTGCATATTGAACCCCCCTCTAAAAACCTATTTTGGAGAGGAATTTTCAAAAAAAAAAAAAATTTTCCTACTCATTGAGCAAAATTTCAACTTTCTACTATGAACGGTTAGGGCTTGGCAAAGCTCGGATACATAGATAGATACATATAAATGTCAGAATACATGAATACCCTAAACCCAGCAATAAACCAGTGTTGTGGGTAGCAGTGATTAATTATTGTTCTAGATTTTTTCTTTTTTGTATTGGATGAGTAAAGGTGTATAGATTCAACTGTAATGATCATTATGGGCCTTGTCACAAACATTTTAACCACTGGTATCATAGAGCTACCATTTGTCTGAATGAAACAGCACAGATCGTAAATAAAGAATAAGCTCTAGATCAGCCATGGGCAAACTGCGGCCCTTTTGACTTTCTGAATGTCACGATTAATTCCATGTGGAAAATAACGTTTTATTAAAATTTCATCTAAGAAAAAGGGAACCTTTTTTGAAGAAATGAGAAAATTCCAGTATAAGTGGACAAATGATTACTTCTTTGTTGAAGTAAAAAAACAGACCAATGTCTGAATCCCACTCCGCATTTAAAGAATTTAACGTTAAGCGTCATTACACAGGTAGCTAAAATACGCTTTTTTCTAAAAAAGCAAACGGAGCTTAGCGAAATGGTGCATGCAAGCTATGTTGTTAACAAAAAAGATTCCTAACATTCTAAAATTTATTCTGATGGAGAATTTGTGGCCCAGTCTGTGATTAGCAATATCTCATGCTGCTCGAAAAAGGTTGCCCATGCCTGCTCTAGGTGAAACTCAAAACGCTTTTCCCCTTCACTCTGGGTAGCTGCCCATGCTCTACCAACTGAGCTACTAAAGCTCTTATTGCTTGCAGAAGATCAAATCAGTATAATATTGCTACTACTACAACTATGTATAAACAATATGGCACTAGATGATCGAAGAAGGATCAGAGTTGAGTTTAAGGGTTAGATTTAAATTTCTACTAGTCATAAGAGTTCTAGTAGCTCAGTTGGTAGTGCAGCCATGCATGGGCAGCTTCCGGAGATGAAGGGGATGCGATTTGTTTTATTATATTTAGTGTTTTTGGCTAACTTTGAATACGGCTATCTTTTCCATTTCTAATTAAAAAATATCTTTCATAACTTAATATATAAAAATGTTTAAGATTATGTGGTTTAAAAGTAGTATTTTGATGTATGATGATGATATTTTTTTTTTTTTTTTTGAAGAGGGTACAAGGGCCTGAGAGGCCACACATATATGGTGAAGCAAATAGAAACCGATTGAATATCAGAAAATTCTTTTTTAGCAATAGTGGTGGGACTTAATAGATTACCGGAATATGTAGTGCTATCAACAGATGTAAATGATTTTAAGAAGAATTATGATGTTTATTACACCACCGCAAAGGTTTAAGGCCCTAGATATTGTGTAAATATGATTATGATGTGTGCTTGTTTATACAAATTGTATACGTTTTTTGTTTTTTTTACACTTCAAAAATAAATGTAAATGTAAAATATAATGATTTTCTTTTGCAGATGTATGATTCCGTGTGGATGTGGCCCTGTTTTGATTGGCCGTGACAATGAAATAATGCTTGATGCTACACAAATGAAATGGTGTCGTAAATCTGGCTGCCATATAGGAGACCATGCTAACGACCATGATGGCAGCACTGGAACTCGAGAGTCCTCGGAGATAGGGAGTGACAGTGCCCAAAGTCCCAGTAGTAACTCTTTGGATTTTGAATAGTAAGTCCTTCCTGATTCTCTGAAGGTCTTGTATGTGACTTACTCTTTCATTGAAGCCCAGCCCCCTTTTTTTTTCCTTTTTTTTTTTTTTTTTTTTTTTTTTTTTTCCCCCCTGACATCTCTCTTCACTTCTGTTGGCAATCTTTGCATTTGGATGTGATGTTATGTGATGCAATATTTAAAAAGGTTCTTAGAAATATGTGAACGGATTTTTAGTGTTAAGAACCTTTTTACTTTCTTTTTTTTTTTTCCATTTCTAAGTTTACTATCAAATTTCTGATGGCATGTAATATTTGATCTCAACTTCTTTGAAGCTGCTGTTCAGAGGCTGTCAAACATTGCTAACATTTATTTTTGTTTCTCTATTTTGGGACATGGCAGTAGGAAGCCATATTAAGTCATGGGCAGGCCTTTCATGATCAGAGAAGATACCCAGTGATCTCCCTTGATTTAAGATTTATTTAATTACAATTATTTAGATTACGTTCTTTAACATCATCATTTAATGAATTTACACGCCTTTTTTTTTTTTTTTTTTTTTTTTTTTTTTGGTGTGTGTTAATGAAGATTAAGGTCTTTTAAAACTGAACTTTAAGATTTCTACTTTAGGCCTTTTTCTGGTTGTGTGTATTTGTAATGTATACATAAATATCTATTTTACTGAAAATATCTCTTTTAGTAAAAAAAATAAATAAATAAATAAATAAAAAACTGAATTTTTATAGCTGCTAAATTTTTTTATATTGAACAAAAAAAAGTAAAAAAATGCCATGAAAGAAGTGAATATTGAGGGATTAGTCATCTCGGTCTTCAATAAAATAAAACCCTCTGCTTCATTCATTTTAGTCTCATCAACAAATTGCAGTCTTATTTTCCTCACTGCAAAGTAGATAACATTTTTACATATTAGGATGGGTGGGCATTTGTTTTGAATGTTCTTTTTTTTCTTTAAATTGATAAAGACAGCTAATTCATGGCCATTTCTGACATCTCTATCACCTCCCATGTCCTCGAATATTTCAGCAAATGTACAGAAGCTGTTTGTAACATGTAAATGCCTGACTTAAGTTTCTCATTCCCATCAGGTTGATTTTTTTTTTTTGCCTAATCATTATTAGCCGATCACTTAATCTGATAAAGAACCTCATCCATTTTTTTTTTCTTCTGAGAGAATGGATTCAATTATTTTTTAGTTTTATTTCTTTCCCATGTCCAAAATGCCAAAATTTAAATGCAAAAGAATATAACAATTTTTACTAATGAATTAAAAGCAATTAAAAAGATTTTTTTTAAAAATGAAAGAAACCCTGGTTGAAACCAAATGAAGAAAAACTTCTCCTGGCAGGTAAAACAAAACCCCCACAAATTTGAATAAAAATAAGCCCACAGCAAATACGAGACAAACAAGATCCACAAAGGATTGATTTCAGTGAAATATTTTGATTTACGCTATTAAATAAACATGGACAGGGCATTGAAAATAAAACAATTAAAATATTTTAATGATTTACACAATTAAATAAACATGAAAAGGGCATTAAAAATAAAACAATTAAAATATTTTAATGATTTATTCAATTAAAAGTGCAGAAAAATGTCATTAAAAACAAAGCAATGATTGTGGGGAGAAAAATTTTATAAATTGTTGAATAAAAAAAAAACTGACTGAAAAGCCATTAGATTTTGTAGTCAAGACGATTTTATTCAGACTGTACATTTATCCATTTATGTGTGCGTGTTTCAAAGAACTTTTTTTTTTTCTTCCATTAATGAGCCTAAACTTGACATTTAGATGAATGTACAATTTGAGTAAATAAGTCTTCACTCAAATATCTATTTTAAAACAAGTTTTGTTTCAATGAGACTCTATTCTTTAAACTGGGAAGCTGAATATATTGATACAGATGAATTGTAAGAACAATACTATACCACCACCCTCCTTGATTGTTGAAGAATGGTGGGGGGAATGAGAGTATCTGTCAAAACTAATTTAATTGAATACAAGAACTGAATGTGGGGTTCAACCCTTCTTTCTTCAATAATCATGCAGTTAAATCGAACTCCCTCTAAGTTCGCTGAAATTTTCTTCCTAAAGATGAACTTTGCAAGTGTGGTTCGCATCAAATGCAACTAATTCCAGTTGTGCAGTATAATTTAGGACAAGCACATTTTCAAACAACTTCTGTATATTGCTACCAATATTGATATATTTAATTATATATTTAATTATATATATATAAGT
>VCCN01003871.1:840521-854926 GCA_006491835.1 Architeuthis dux
GCCACGGACGACTGCCATCGACACATGCTGGAAGAGCCAGCTTATCGTCCTAAATAGCAGTAGATTTAGAAAGTATTTACAGGGACATTTGTAGATTTTATAAGTATACAATAGGCATTGAAATTATACACTGATTTACACGGACTGGTGTCCTCATCTTGATTGTTACAGTCACAACGTTTTGGCCATTGTACCCTTCGCCTTCTTCAGGTGTCTGTCGTAGTCAGTAACCTTCTGAGAATTTTGAACCTATATAGGACTTGCTGTAATGGGCAAGCAGCATGAAAGGCTCAAACCCGAAGCAAATGTTTCTGCTAAAACTTGAGTGTTTCAGTTACATACAGAAATGGGTAGTTCAAATATTAAGAGAAGGCTTAATTGACAAAGTTGATCAAAACAGAGGTGGTTTTAAAAAAAAAAATGCAGAAGATTTTGACATGAGAATCAGTAAGGCTGTGGGAGGTAAATAACCTCACCCCAAATAACCCAATTTAAAAAATGTTTTAAAAATATTATTTTTTTTCTTTGTTTTTTCCTACATGGGTTTTCATTTCTTTGTCTTGGTTTTTCCTACATGTTATGGATTTCCTACATGGTATGGATTTACATCATTGAAACAATCAGGTTACAGCAAAAAGATTTGGTTACTCAGGAGGTCGAGTGGTCAACAAACGCAACCTGTTCAACCAGGCACTCAGTTTGTCTTGTGTTTGTGTCGGGCGGGGTGGGGGGTGGGGGCAGAGGGAAGAGAGATTCAAAGAAGAGTTTCATTTGAATATTCTACAACAGTGTTTTCCCAAACTTTTTTGGCCGCGACCCTGAACACGGAATTTTTAGGCCTGATGACCCTCAGGTCGAAAACATAATTTCAGTGTTTTTTTTCATCTAGTTTTATCCAATAAAATTTAATGAATTTTACTTTAATAATTAAGTACAAGCTTTGGACATGAACAGACTGGAATACATGAGGATTTTTCAATACAATTGTAGATGACAGATTTTTCAATACAATTGTAGATGACAGATTTTTCAATACAATTGTAGATGCAGGATTTTTCAATACAATTGTAGATGCAGGATTTTTCATACAATTGTAGATGCTTTATTATTCACAACTATTCCCGAGTCTCAATGACGCTTTATATTCTGAAATTATGATGTAAATATATTTGCAATAATTTTTACTTTTTTAAAAATGTTTTTTCAAAAGATCGCACGACCCACATTTGGGTTGCGGCCACAGGTTTGGGAACCACTGTTCTATAAGGAAGCAACAATCCTAAATGGAGAGGAAGGAGGGGGGGGGGAGTGTGTTTTTGATTTTTTCTGTTTTTGTCTTCTTGTAAAAGTAGTAATTAGATGAACAAAAATATTTATTTACAATCTTTTGGTTTTTGTTTTAAAACTAAACATTGTCACGGTTGTTATTCGTTTTTCTTTTGGTCAGTGGCCTTGAATTCATTGGAGCCAAATGGCACCTTTTAATTGACCACTGACCATTTCACAACACTTGCTGACAAAGAGTTACATTTTAGGGAATTCTTTTTCCTCTTTTCACCCTTTCAAGACTCTTGGGACATATATATTCCCCGGTTTATATGACTGATGGGATATATATGTCCCATAGAGTTGGGGGGTCAATTATTGATATGCAAAACAGTTGCCAACTCTTCATGCTAGAGAGAAAAAAAAAGAAGATTTTCTTCATTGATGTCAGAGCATTTTTTTTTGCATTTTTTATATTTTTCTTTAAAATTAAAAAAAAAAAAATTATACATAAATCCAACTCACACAGTAAGTTGGACTCAAATAAATATTACAAAGTTTGATTTGGGGGGGGTGTCACCCCCTAATGTCAAACGTAAAGTCTCAAGCGAACACCGAAACGGTGGCAAAAACAAATCTGACATTAAAGGAGTTTGTAAATGGAAGCTGTAACCACTTTGTTTTTGGTCTTCATCTGATTTTGATTTCTTCTTTCACTCATCCAGACACACACACACACATAGACACAAATCTAATCATAGATCAATAGTCTGTCTTCACTTTATCAGATACAAATGTTTTCCACAGAAAGAAAGACTTCCATGGCCTGTGACCCCATCGACATAAAAGGACGCATTTAATACAAATCCCCATTTCTTAACACAGTCAAGTGGATCATCACACAATAATAACTGTCCCTTTACCAAACACCATTCATCCCTCTATAAAACTCTGGCAAGATGTTCCTTTTGGGCCATCTTGCCGGTCCAAAGCACAGGTAAAGGGGGAGGATTGGACGTGGGGCTAGCAATTCCACCCTGTAAAACCCATTTGTTACTAAGAACCCCAGAGAGAGCAGAGTCGGGAAGATTCCTCTCCAGAAGGATTCATGACACATACGGGTGAAAGCCTACAGAAAGCCAGTTTGCCCAACAACTTTCAAACGACAAAGGCAAAAAGCAGGACAGGGACATGGAATATCAAGAATCCTGTTTGAGAGTTGGAAATAAAGTTCAAGTGGCGGACTGGAATCTACAGGGGAAGCGGACCTGGTGAAGATCAGCAAAGGCGGCCCGGACTGACATGGGCCCAGCTGAGGGCAGTCGCTCAGAACCAAGTCGGCTGGCATGGTGGGGTTGCAGCCCTATGCTCAACAAGGAGTTTATAGGAATAAACAATAACACAACCCATTTACAGTGCAACGAGCTCTCATTTCTTTACAAGAAGAAAAAAAAAGCATCTACACTTGATCGCCTCGCATTTATCCCATTGTACTGCAAAAAGGCTTCTCTGTGTTTTTTTAATACTCAGCTGCAATACGCAGTATCAGGAGAGAATTTTCATTCCTCGAATGTAATGTGTCCTCGTTATTCTCTCGATAGTTTCAAGGTTTTGCAATTATTTAGAAAAGAGTTTATGGTATAAGTAATTCTAAGAAAGATTGCACCACCCGAATCGTATGAGGAGTTCCATTACATTGCATAGCAATTCTCTCATTAAAATTTCAGTCATAATTAGTCCTCGTACAAATTCACAGCACAAATAATCAACCCAACTTCTTCCATACAGCACAACGATCCATATTGTTATAAAAGATAACAGGTCATTGGATTTTGTTTCGTTCGGACTAATTTTTTTTTTTTTAAATCACATTCCAGCCACTGTACTCTCAGGCCTTCCTTGGATGCCTGTTGTGTTTTGGAATATCGGACCTTGTTTTGAGGTACATGGGTTTCCTATCCCAAACACGTTATATCCGGTGCCTGCAAATTCCCATATGGGAGGGGAAGCACATACTGGCCTCAGAACAAGATTTGACATTCCCTAATACTGGAAGGCAGGAGAGTATAGCTGAGAAAAATGTGAAAATATGTTTGAATCAAACAAAATATAATGATTACAACACCTCAGATATGATATCAGGCTGATAATTCTGGCCTTTTGGACCAAAGTTAAAATATTGAATGTCACGTTTATATTAAGCAAATGCAGAACTTAGAGTACAACAGGCCCTTTCTCACTAATATTTCAATTCACTTACACAACATAAATTATCTGCTTTCATTAACATAGTACAAAGTTTCTCTAGGCTAGGGATTTCTTATTCATTCTGTATTCTAAATCGCAGCTGGTTATCAATTTAAAGAATAAAGTAGGTCTTTATTCAACATGAATCCCATTTTTTTTCTATAGCATAATGAATCCTTATTTATAGATTGATTTATTCAAACTGTTCATCACATCTTGGTTGTGTTTATATTCACAACATTTCGGCTACTGTACCTTCCAGCCCTCTTCAGGAATACGACAGGCACCATAAGAAGGCAAGAGAGTACAGAAACGTTGTGAATATAAAAACAACCAAGACACAACAGTTAGAATAAATCAATGTTTAAT
This sequence comes from Architeuthis dux, assembly GCA_006491835.1. Taxonomy (NCBI): domain Eukaryota; kingdom Metazoa; phylum Mollusca; class Cephalopoda; order Oegopsida; family Architeuthidae; genus Architeuthis; species Architeuthis dux. The sequence goes on from VCCN01003871.1 coordinate 844,404, forward strand.
GACAATTCCTCAGATTTTCAGACAGGAATTCTTCTTTGTTAAGAACACAAGAGACTTCATTTACTTAATCTACAAAAAGATCTTATTCCTTTAGATATTTGCACAGCAAACAATACAAGGGATGTCCACTATGTTAACCTGTTAAAGACTTCACATACACAATATGATGAAGCCTCATTTCTTTACACGTTATACAACATAGTGAATCTTCAATTTCTTCTTAGAGCAAATTATTCTTATTTACTGATGCACAGCATTCAGTATTTTTACTCTACAAGAAATCTACATCCACTTATTTAATGTAAGGAGGATCAATTTGCAATTATAGTGTAACAGGTCTCTGTTCCCTTATCTACAGGCAAAGCAACACATTAAAACATTGCTTCAGTTTTAAATGGATGTAATCAGAAAGTGATTATTTTCTTATTACATATTTGCCGTCTGACAAATCAGAGAAAATGGATGCCATTTTCGAAGATTTTGTTTAATGGCGCATCAACCCGTATAGGGCATTTCACGCTGAAACAGGGTTTTTTTTTCTTTTTTTCTCACAAAGCTCTAAGAAAACAACAGTTTCAATAGATGTAATCATAATGTGATTATTATTTATTTGTCTATTTATTCATTTTATATATATGTGACATTCGATCTAAGAGAAGGCTACTCTGACAAAAATGCCTACAGCTGGCAGTCACCTTGGCCGTCTCGGGTCGCTGAGCTACTTAGGAAGAGCACCAAGCCTAAAGAGTGGACTCAGTTTGTGCGTGGGCTGATCTCCACTTTAAACAACCAACGCAGACAGGAGGGGTGAAAGCACCACCAGTTCAGGGCTTCGAGCCTGCAGAAGATAGACAGACCATCCTACCCTGATCCTTTCAAGCGAGAAATGAGCCACTATATAGCATAAGACCATACTCAAAGATACAATGTAATAGATCTTCAACTGTCTTATGTAATATACTATATATAATAAATACCAGATATTAAATATACACCCACTATATTAGGCTCTCTCTCTCTCTCTCTCTCACTCTCTATATACACACACACAATATAATGCATAATGGACTAATTCTTTCAATCCATGACTAATAGTGATTCTGAGGTACAATAGTCTAAGGAATCAAAATTCTATATAAAGTTCTTAAATTTAAAGTTCAGCTTAAATCGATAAAGGTTAGATTTGTTTTTTCCTGCCCCAGTCTAACAGGTCCTTAAGGCTCTGACATTTGTTTTTGTCTATGCCAGTGGTTGCCAACCAGGGGGGGAATTTGGGTAGTCCAAGGGGGGAATAAGGCTATTAGGTAAAAATAAAAGTCCAGTCTAGAGATAGGGTTTTCTGCACTTCTATCTATCAAGTCGAAGGCTCGAAATAAGCTCCAAGTTGAGAATGATTTAAGATGTACTCTCTCACTAATAGACCCACAAATCTAAGAACTAGTAGCAAAAAAACATGAACAGAGATCACATTGATGTGCATATAAGTTACAATAGCAGAATTCTTATTTTTCTTGTAATAAATTGGAATTTCAAATGATGTGTTCCTAATTATTTTTGCTTTGAGTAACAAATACACAGCAGCAACTGTACAATTATAAAATTAAATTCTTATTATAAAGCTGCCTAATTATACGTAAAATAAAGTTATTTGAAATTATTCTTTGTTGCAACTTAATAAATGGAAGTGGGGGGATACTAGTAATCTTATTGACAAAAGTGGGGAATGACTCGAAAAGGTTGGGAACCACTGTTCTATGCTATATAATAAGAGAGTTGTTTCTTCCACCTGCCATCACTGGATTTTACATAAAGGAATCTTCATTCTAGCAAACAGATGCAAACACACACACACGTACAAATAGTCAATTTGTGTTTATTGTTTATAAGCCCCGACCGTGCAAAACTGCCCAATGCCAGCACAATTTCTCCCCGGTCACCTCCTCTCCAATCTCCCTCCCTCATCCACTTCTTCAATACACCTTCTCTCTTTTTCGCACTACAACCCCTCCCCCATGTCTTTGTAGAGTTTCTTGCATTTGCATTTGCTACTAACAACATCACCATCATCATCATCACAGACATGCTCTTCTTGCTGCTTTCGTCTCTTCACAAGACCAGGGCCCCCTGGCTAATACAGACGGGGAGCAAAATGCTAAAAAATAGGACAATGTTACGCAGGAGCAGCTTCCAATCACTAGGGACAGCGTACTTCACCAGTCCAGTTGTAATGCAGTGGATCTCGTGACAGATGACCACTAGGATGTAGGAAGTGATCACCACATTCAGTACTGGGTAGCCAGGAACCAGCACGAGGATGCCGTGGGTATCAGAGGCCAGCCAAATGTGGTACTGGGCAATGAATAACTAGAAAAGGAAAAAACATATACCAATCAAGTTTGAATATTATGCATGTTTATTTACAACTAAAAAAAGATTGAAATAATTCAAGACAATCATATACGTTTGTTTTATACAGATGTCAAATCAACAAATTTTTAAGGCAAAAATACAATGACCATCACGGATTTTGTTCAAATTTGGCCACAATTATAGATCTTTATGAGACCAATCGAATGGCATCTGTCTCACATTTCTGGCTCAAAGGGTTCCGGGGATAGTGACCTCTGAACTTTGCCAAAAATGTGCATTTTTGAAGGTAATGACAAAATTTGAAAATCAATATCTCGGTTGTTTCTAAACCTAGAAAGCTCATTTATATACCATTTTAAAGTACTCAAGTAGATCTAAAACTGTTAATGTATAAATTTCTACATCAGGAGTCAAATAAAAAAAGTTGACCTCAAACCTTTGACCAGTTATTGGTCATTGAACATGTTGACCAATTATTTTCTAAATTTGATGAGTAATTGGTCTGGCATTTGGCATGATATGCACAAAATTTCATAGTGGAAGACAAATGGGAAATTGTGCTACAAGAATTTTAATGAACTAATCAACTGAATTAAATTTATATGTGGTGAATGAATTTGCTCAACATTGTGTGTGTGTGTGTGTGTAACGGTAAGACAGCTGTCATTTCAACAGGAAGAAGTATGTGTGTGTCTTTTGTAGTAGCCACTTGGAGAAACGGGTAAGCGGTTAACAAGCAGACGACAGTAGCTACAAAAAACACCCACATACTTCATCCTGTTGAAATCACAGCTGTCAACACTGTCACACATGGCCATGGTTTAACCCCTTGTTGGTTTGACATGGAATGACCCAGATTTAATTTGTGAAAAAGAAAGTTTTTCAATCCATTTATTGCATTAAAGATAAAAACAAATCAGATTTTACTTTTACGGCCATATATAAACATAAAACAATTCCACTAAATATAAGCATCTCTGATTTTTCATGAATTAATGTTTTTTTCTTATTAAAAAAGAAATTCATTTTTTACCCAATTCTGTTGCCTTACTGTTTTGAAATTATTAAAAAACAGAAAATTGACAAAAATAAGTTTTGTTCAAGGTATGCGTTTTTTTGTTTGTTTGCAACAAATAAATTCATACAAAAATATATATTTGCATAATTTAACCAATAATTCCTCCATTTTTGATGGGTATGATGATAGTACTTTAATAAAATCTATTTGATTTACAAAATTTCAAAAGAAATGAATTAATATTGCAAAAACTTTGGCATTGCTCTAAATTGTCAATTCAAAGGTAAAATTGGAATTTTCAGTTTTTATGAAAAATTCCACTTTCTGTTTTATGCATTTTTTCAATGCAAACATACGTAAATCAAACTTGTCTGATGTTCTATCAAATGTGTTAAGAAACATCACACCAGAAACAGATGCTGCTGGTAAAAGTCTAATTTTCCCCCAAAAACGGTCAATAGAAAGTCATGTTACCAACATCTTTTAGCAGCATGCCGTGTTGGGGGCGATTAATGAATAAGTTACTTCTCACACCTTTTGTTAGATCACTAAAAAGTCTGAATTTTCAAAAAACAAGCAGGCACAAACTAGGGATCAATTTAGCATAAGTTTACATTGTAAATTGAACCCCCACTAAAAACCTATTATGGGCGAGAATTTTAAAAAAACAAAAAACAAAAAAAACAACATTTTTCCTAGACATAATAAGGAGTAAATGTTGAAAATTTTAGCCCTCTAGCTCCATTGGTGCAGCCTATAAGCGTGATACATATGTAGCCAGCCAGCTGGACTGTCTTGAAAACTGAAGAAACCTATTTGACAGTTTTGGTCGATGGTTTCTAACAAACCCCTCAAAAGAATTAGCAGAACTTACCTCTAAAGATATTTTCCCAAACCAAGCAAAAAATGTGCTGTATTTTGTCCGCAGCCAGCCAGGGACGTTACGTAAAATGATATATGAAATAATCTATGGAAGAAACAAAACAGATTAGAACTTCATTGCCTCCTGACAATTTTAAGATGTAATCAAATGTATAAAACTTTGAAATTCTGAGGTGAAGTAGTGTCATCATTTGACAAATCATTTGGACGAGTATCTCCACCTTTGTTTCAAATGAAACAGTGATCAAAACAACTAAGGTGAAGATACTCATCTGAATGAGTCATCAATAACGAATAAGATGTTTCTGATACTCATTTTCTCATGAACTATAAATTATACAGTTGTTTAAATCTGGTTCACTTTTATCTTGATTTATTCTTTTATTAGATGAAAAAGTTATTTCCCTTGAATACACGGATATTGGTGAAAATAATCTCTTACTTAAAAATTGTTTTCAATCGCGCAAGACAAGGTTAGAAAACAACAAAAAAAAGAGAAAGATGAAAATACGTATCAAGTAAAACAAACTTCATGTAGCTCATCATAAATAAATTTCCTTTTATTTAAGACTATTTCAAAGACAAAACTAAGTAAATTTGTGGCTTAAACATCATTTTAAAATGAAAACCATAACTGACAGTCAATCTACAGCAGTGAGTAAGCGGTACAGATTGGAAATAAAGAATAAGCTCTTGGCTTATTCCTTATCCTAGTTAGAGTCTTGCCCAGAGCTTATTCTTTATTCTTTATTTCAGATCTGCACCATTTACTATTTGAGTAAATTGCGATAAAAAACAACTAAAAGAATCAAGATGAAAGAAAATACTAGTCAGAAATTAATAATGGTTCCTTCACTTTTGTTTCAAATATATTTTCTTTCTAAGTAATTTAATTTTTTATTGAACTTGTTAAGAATGCATATTGTTCTTAAGGGTTTTGCTTGGCCTTTGAAGATGAATTCTCAGAGAAATATTTCTTTGTAGAAATTGAGTAGTTTGAGTCACCATTGAAATGAAGTGTTGTTTATAGAGAAATTATGCATATATTTTTGGTACTGTTTGTATATAAACTTTAGTCAAATATAACAGTAGAAAATACATGCAGAATAAATACAAGACAGATATTTTTTTATAAAAAATATGAACATTTAATTGTAAAACAAGAGTATTTGAGAAATAAAAGGAACTTACATGTTATAGAACATCAGTAATACAAAATGATTGATATAATAAACACAATAATGAACATGTACGTAATTAAAGCATGCTGAATGGAAAGAGAAGATAAAAATGTGCACAGTGAGATATTAGCTTCGATGCAATGATATTAAGAGAGGAGTTTTATATCTAATGTGGGCGGCCTAGTGCACGTTTGGGCATTCTTGCATTTATATGTAAAGCGGGTACTTAGTTGTAGACAAAAATGCTGAAAGGCTCTTAGCTAGAAATGGCAAGATATCTGTATTAGTTTTATATTTTAGATCTTCCTGTGAGAGCTTATTTTAAGAGCTATCTTGTTCTTACTTTGTGAAAAGATGTATCTATGTTTATACTAAATTTATTGAAAATTTCATATATTTCTAAACGTAATGAAAAATATATAAAATATTATTTTTGTTCATTTTGGACACAGTATAAAGTTGTTCATAAATGAATAGTGCTGTTATAAAATATAATTACTACACTAATTAGGGATATAAAAACAAATAAAACAAAATTTTGTTAGAGTAATTTTATACAAAAGAAGAAAGTATATTTTCTCTTAAAATTTTGAAGACATTTATAGAGCTTTTCATTTTCATTACTTTAATTTTCAAATATAGTCAATAAATAAAGATTATTACCAGTAATTTTGGTAAGTAGCATACATATACGGTAGAAGCAAATAGAAATAGATTTAATATCAGAAAATTCTTTTTTAGCAATAGAATGGTAGGACTTTGGAATAGGTTACCGGAATATGTAGTGCTATCAACAGATGTAAATGATTTTAAGAAGAATTATATTTATTACACCACCACAAAGGTTTAAGGTCCTAGATATTGTGTAAACATGATTGTTATGATGTGTGCTTGTATATACAAATTGTATACTTTTTATTTTCACACTGTTCTAAAATGTTCTATTATTATTATTACAATATTCTTGTAGCATATCCGTCAATTTAATATGATGATGATATCCCTTGTTTGAGGTATGATTGAAATCCAACTTCTAGCGTCTCATGAATAAATATCTTTTATGTACTCTTATTTCTCTTGAATAAATATTTCTGAACTTTTGATATGTTATTGCTGTTTCAAACCATTTTATTTTCAACCATATTGTTAAAACTCAAAGGTATCCGAAGGTAATCCAAGGTTAGAGATTCCATGAACAAAACGAACCCCACAGGTCACTACCAGACAACAGTTAGTAAACATCTCCCTTTCCACTCAACTGCAGAGGTCTAGAGGCCCTCAGCTGAATTAGAATCCTCTCTTCAGGATACAACACATATATACAAACATTTATATTTGTGTTTTTGGAAACAAAAATAAATAATCTTGGTAGCATTCAGATCAACTGACATTATTTTAAAAATCCCTGGTCAGTTACAACAGCAGAAAGGCAACTTGGTACCACATAAATCTTTGGACCCCACTGTTGTAAAACAAAAAAGTTATTTCCCTTGAATACATGGACAGGCAAAAATAATCCCTTACTTAAAAATTGTTTTTGATTGCGCAAGACAAGGTTAGAAAACAAAAAGAGAAAGATTAAAGTGCGTATCAAGTAAAAAAAGAAATTAAGACTATTTCAAAGACAACTTTTTAAAAATTAAATTAATTAAATTAAAATGAAATAAAAAAAATAATATATAGATAGCTGAAGTTTTTGTTTGAACAGTCTGTTGCTAGTTATATTTATTAGCTACAATGTTGTATTAAAATAAACTATAAAATAACTTTGTATAAAATTGCGTATCAAATCATTGTTAATTGTTTTGTACATATTAAACATTTTTTAGGATGATCAGTCACATGTCACAAAACTGTTGAACAACCATGTCAGTTATGGTTTTCGTTTTTTAAAATTTACTTAGTTGTGTCTTTGAAATAGTCTTAAAAGGAAATTTATTTGCGATGAGCTATATGAAGTTTTTTTGTTTTTTTTACTTCATACGCACTTTCATCTTCCTCTGTTTTCTAACCTCGTCTTGTGCGATCAAAAACAATTTTTAAATAAGGGATTATTTTCGCCTTTGTTCATGTATTCAAGGGAAATAACGTTTTTGTCTTAAATCTTTGCTGTTGTATGTGTACAGGTAACTTTATTTACATTTAAATTGAAAAAAGGACCAAAATTAAGAACTTTAAAAAAAAAATGAAACTCAAAAACAAAAAAGAGTGAAAACTTACAGGTAAAAATGTTAAGTAAGAGTGAACATCATTGCATTGGGGCTTGCTGGTGCAGACACATGCAAAAACTGTGTAACCCTAAAAAAAAAGAAGAAAAAAATCATCAGAATTTAAGAGAAGGTTAAAAAAAAAGAAAATTTTAAAAAGGCAATGAGAAAATCCTTTACATTTTCAGAATTTACAAAAACTAATTTTTTCCATTAATGTTTTATTATCACACAATGTTCTCAGCTGGTCATTTTTCCAACCATCTTCAGGTGGTGTTTTCATTTTGTTAGTCTTCTTATTTTTTGATGAGGAATAAGTTGTACGTTGTCCTCCTTATGGATTTTGTATCTTCATTTGTAATCCCAGAATGTTTTTCAATTTCTCAAACCATCTTCAGGTGGCACCTTCATTTTGTTAGTCTTCTTCTTCAAGACAATGTTGCTGTGTTTATTTTCTTATTTGTAAGTGTTTAAAAAAACCCCCCAAAACTACAAATGATGATACAAAACCCAAAACATGAAGGAAGACAGTTGTACCTCTTCAATCTGCCAACCTTTGGAATTGGCCACAGAAAATGCCAGAAAAAGGAAATTATTTTTTCCCTAAGGATTTCATTGAGACTTTCAAAATAATTAATCGAATTTCTAAATATGGTACACCATTCTTTAATATCTCTCCTCAAACTGGAAATCTATTGACAAGACAGATTGCAAAAACTAAAACTACTAAACAATTAGATTAATATATTTTTGGAATAAGTCGCCTAGTCATGTTAAAGACAGTAACTCAGATTTTGTCCGTTTTATCCGATATCCAGTTTAACCAGATCTGTTTTAACGAGGGTTCACTGAACTGTATTTTTAAAGCCACTCGACTCTGTATAGAGGTACCTCTAGAAAAGTGGTTCTCAAATAGGAGGTTCTTGACTCCCAGGAGAGGAATTTTAGCTAGGAGGAGGAATTTCAGCCAGGGGAGGAACCTACAATGGAAAGTATAAATGGTGAAAGGATTACTAGATGACAATTCAAAATGGGGGAGGAATTGAGGAAACCGGGGGTCCAAGGGGAGCAATGTGACCTGGAATTCTGAGAACCACTGATCAGGAATAAAGTTTTTTGGGGTTTTTGTTTGCTATATCATCCTGCAGAGTCAGAAATATTTACAAGAAGAAAGAATAAAAAGTTTAAGAAGTTTAAAAAGAAAGAGAAAATACTTACTGCGATGCCCAAAATAGAAAAAATGCAGAGACACCATGAAAGTCCTTTAGAGAAAAGTGTCTCTCTATTATTGTCATCTATTATACGGTATTTAATCAGCAACTGATACCCAAAGGCAAACAACATGCCATACAAAGTGCTCTGAAAGAGAGAGAGAGACAGAGAGATGTGAATATAAGCATGGGAGGTTCAAATGGGGAGTAAAAACCAAGTAATTCTTTGGGGCAATTAGGGTCGTCTTGGGGTTCAGTGATACATCCTCCTTCCACAGATTATAAACTTTTAGAAAAAAAATGAAAATTAGAAAGCAGTACAGACGACAAAAGAGTGAAACATATGTACTTACATATCTATCTAATTGCCAACGGAACCTCCATTCTCGTATAGAATCATCAGAGGTGACAAATAATGCTTTGAAAGGACGAGAAAGAAAAACTTTCTCAAAAAAGACCTGAAAGAAATAAAAACAAAACAAATGAGAAAAAAATGAAAACGTCCTTATTCAAGAATCCTTTATAGGCCAGCATTTAACAATTCATTTGAAAAATAAGATGTTGGCATTAATGTTTGGGAGTATTTTGAGGTTTTAAAAAAATTTTTCTGATGTTAATATTAAGTCTTTCTTTCTTTTTAAAAAATTTATTGGTACCACTATTGGAAGTCTGAAGTTGAAACTAACCACAGTTACTTATATCAGAGATCCCCAACCACCAGGCCACGGACCGGTACTGGGCCGCTAAGCATGTGTTACTGGGTCATGAGGAAACAATATGATTTGGTGATATTCATTTCCTTGGATCTTAATAATTAAATTTGTCAAATAAACCCTTTTAGAAACAAAATTGACTATATTAGCCACTTATAGATGACATAGTTGACTTATCACCATCCCCCACCCAGCCCTGTCAGCTGAGGCCTAGAATACGCTGACTGCATCCCCTGCAGAGGGGTAAGACCCCCTCAAACAGAGGCTACCTGTTCTGTCACCAAAGTCGTAAGACTCTGGTTAAAAAAAGAATCTTTCACCAAAGCCCCCCCCCCATCCTCCAACTTTCAGAATTTTAAACTGATTTCAGCATTAAATGACCCATCAACGGTTGATATGCAGCTAAACAAATCAATCAAACCACCCCCCACCCTGTCAGCAAGAGTATTGTCAATATTGAACCTGTGCGCGGTGCAAAAAAAGGTTGAAGACCCCTGGATGTAAATGGTACTTAAACTCAGTATTAAAGCTTTAAGAAATTAATTTTTTATTAAAAAGTATAATTAAATAACATAGCTGAATATGAAAAATCTAGCCAATTTTAGCCATTTTAATGCTGTCAAGAGTTGGATGTTTTGTGTCTGACTCCACAGCCCTGATATGTAGCCAATAACTATCACAGGTATCATCTAAAAATTCTATGCATTTCAATTACATCCCCACCACCTAAAAAAACAACAAAAACAAAAAGCAAAAAGCAACTTACCTCAGAAAGATAAAATAATGTGATGACAACGGCAAGCACCACAAACTTTGAAATCATATAAAGATAATGCAGCAGATTGGCTGAAAGGAAGAAGAAAAACAACTCTTTATTAACTATTAATAATTATATCCAATAAAGAAAGCAATGGGTATGATAGGTAATTTATGACATCTAT
>VCCN01003871.1:876753-889969 GCA_006491835.1 Architeuthis dux
GGAATATGTTAAGAATATATGTGTTCTTTAAATGTTTTCTTTCAAAACATATAGATATTTTTGTGTATATTTATGTACGTCTATAGATATTAGTGGGTTTGCGTGTGTGGAGATATAGATAGATATTTACACATATCTATATCTATCTTTGTAGATAAATATTTATATCTATCTATACACATAAGCATATAGATATAGATGTGTGTGTGCATATTTATCCAGATGCCTAACTTGCCACCTATCAGACAAAAGTGCTATAAGATAACATATAAATACACACATGCCTTTGGAAACTCCTATACATAAGATACTTGTAGATAACACTCATATTATACAGGATGAATTGCAAAAAAAGACTGATAATCTGGGAAGCCTTAGTTATTAAAAGTGGAATTCAACACTGAATAAAATCTTCTTTGGCCAGAGTCAGGGAGTTTTGAATGTATTTTGCAATTGAAACCCCTCCAAACATAGATTGAACTTTTCCCACTACTTAAAACATCACACACTAATGGCTAAGCTAAATACACCATGGTTAAAATAATTCTGGAATTGTCAAAGATTTTGAAAATGGCTAATTGTTTAGCCAAAAGCACTCGGTATGATAACACATTTGGACAACTATTACACTCCATGAATCCAAACATACATTCTCTTGTACAGAAACAAGAAAAATTTAATAAAAAATTAAGATGTTCCTTGTGCATGATATTTAACCAGATATATATATTGAAAAAGAGAGAAAGCGAGAGGGAGAAATAGGTACAAACAGATATTCACATATCTGTGTGGGATGTGTGGAGAAACTGAGAAACTATGACAAACAAAGCATTATCACGAAAATAGAAAATTTTCTGCTAAAGTCCAGATAGATAGCTATAATTAAACCCCCCTCTAAAAACCTATTTAAGGGGGAAATTTTCAACAAAAAAAACAACATTTTCCTTACTCATTGAGGGGAGTGTGTGTGCAAAATTTCAAGTTTCTACTATGAACGGTTAGGGCTTGGCGAAGTCCAGATACATAGATAAATGTGTGAACATATGAATAACCTAAACCTTGGTAGCAGTGATTAATATAACTTCATACTACAAAAATCAAATAACTATTAAACATTGCAATTAAGATTGTAAAATGTCGAATTAGCAGCATAGATCATGATGAACACCTATATTCAAGGAAGAGTATATTTCAAATAAATAGATTGTATCTCACAACTGGAGGTCTGAGTGGCGTAAGAGTTTCCAGCACGGAAAATGGAATGGAATCAATTTCAAATTCAAGCCAAGGCTGTTTACATTCACTTCACACTAATGCACTAATGCTATGGGTAAAATAACAGGGCAGACTGGGTTCTCTAGCCTTGGTTAGTAAACAGTCTAGGAGAAGGACAATTGAGAATTCAAAACCAGAAGTGGAATCCATTTCTACCCCAGATATGGGTAAAATTAGCAAAAGATTTGCTACAACGTCATTCATAATATAAATCCCAAACACGACTCGAGCGTGGCTTCAGGTGGCGAGTCAAAAGCCAACTGCCGAGCCCTCGCGGCCAGGGCCTGTTATAGCCAGAAACTCGCCGCGGTCAGGGCCAGTTATAGCCAGAAACTCGCCACATCTGGGTTGCTAGTGCTCAACATACAGGTCACCGAATCTCTACTTTGTCTATATATGTCGGCGAACCGTTTCACTCGGCTTTTTGCCTGTTATTGGTCAAGCAGGTCATTTACTTGGGAGAGTGCATTTCCACTTTGTCACCACATAAGATAAACTCAACAATAGCAAAAAACGTTTGAGTATAGGTATATGAGGTAACTAATTGTGCAGAAGTTCTATTTTTCAACATAAAAACGCATCTAAAATGAAGACAACCAATAACAATAAACTTTGAAAATTAAAAATATTTTCAATTTCAGTGTTCCAGACGTAAAATTTTAAAATTAACATTTTTATGAACGTAGTTCCACCTTGTGTATTGCTGTAGGCCTTCTGATCAGGGTAGCCAGATTAGTTTTCTCAAAATCGGACAGTAAAAAGATGGCTAAAAACAGCTAATAGTGGCTAAAGGTTGCTGATTATCACAAAATGAAAATAGCTAATAGTGGCTAAAAGTAGCTAGATTATCACAATGAAAGTAAATATCTAATAGTGGCTAAAAGTAGCTAGATTATTATCACAAAATGAAAATAGCTAATAGGGGCTAAAAGTAGCTAGATTATTATCACAATAATGAAAGTAAATATCTAATAGTGGCTAAAAATAGCTAGATTATTATCACAAAATGAAAATAAATAGCTAATAGGGGCTAAAAGTAACTAGATTATTATCACAATAATTAAAAATAAATAGCTAAAACTGGCTAGAACTTTTATGAATGTAGTTCCGCCTTATGTATGCCTTCTGATGTATATGTTACGGCTGTTTAGGCCATTTTCAAATATTAAATTCACTATCAGTGATGTCGGAATCCAAAAGAGTGTAACTTTGATTCACATCAGCAGCAGCTTCTGAATTTAAATGGTTAGAGTTTCTATATTAAAGTATTAAATATCAAGTTATAAAACAATTACAAGATATTATTAACAACCATAATTCAAACAAAATAATTGCCAAGAAAAGAAACGGAAAAATAAATAGCGATAAGACATGCAGGATTAGGATTTGTCACAAACATACATCCTAAAATATTTATTTGGCTTGTGTAGAATTGTAAAAACATTGAGGATCAATTATAAAAAAGGTCTCTCCAGAAAGTATCCAGCCATTTTGAATATCTCGAGAACTGGTTGAGCAGCCTTGATCTAACTTAGCAACCAATCAGAGATTAATTGATTTGTTTAGCGGCATATCAACCTGTGATGGGTCATTTAATGCCGAAATCAGTCTTGCAACTTTGGTGAAAGAACAGATGGCCCCTGGTTGGAGGGGTCCTACCCAGTGGTGTTTCTAGTTCTTAGAAAGTGTGTGTGTGTGGGGGGGGGACACTTGGTGGCCGAGATGGGCGGGTGGGGATGGGCTCGAAATGCATGTGACGAGAAATCTTCATTTTTATACTTCACCACATTGATATACACAACTTATATGAATGATTTTTAAAATATAAGTATAATACTTTACTAAATTGAATAAAATACTACTAAGTCAAACAATTTTCATATAGTTGGGCACTAATTCGCTGTGAGACGACAAGGGAGGTTATTCTCAAAACAAAAACAAGGGAGTTATATTTTTAAGGCTTATTTTTTTTTCTCTCGAAAATCTGAGATAATCAATCATATATCAGCTACACCACTACATTAAAGCGTATGAAAGTGGTGGGGGGAGTCAACCTAGGGGCCAGCCAAAATTGTGGTGGTGGTGGGGGCATGGCCGCCAATGGCCTGCCCCTCCCTAGAATCGCCACTGGTCCTACTCATCTGCAGGGGATGCAGTCGGCACATTCTAGGCCGCAGCCGACAAGGCTGCCAAACAAAGAGGACCTTATTGCAGATGCATAAACAGACACTCTCCCATGGGGTTACTCCGGCGAAGTAAAACGCCATTGAGAGAACTTTTGTACTGTATGACCATCGCATTCACAATGACTGACCCTACCCTTTCTTCACGTCTTGTATAGGATTTTTTGACAAAACATTGAATCACCTAGGCTTTGTCAACCCCCCTGCAATCCAGATTTGCCTGAATGCAGGTGGTATTTTCCAAAGAGATTTCAGGCCATGGACGAGATTAAGGAGAATGTGACAAGGTAGCCAAAGGTGATCTCAAAAGATAACTGTGCATCCTTTGTAAAACGGAAAGGATGCTGGGATAAGAGTATAATGTCTCAGGGCGAGTACTTTGAACGGGACTAAGGCTCCATACTTTCCAGACAGACCTCATAATTGATTCAAAAAGTTTATATAGATAAAGCAGAATTTTTAATCACTTGCTCATTAAAAATTGATAAGAAAAAACCCTTAAACCTGATATGTTTAAGGAACTTCATTATCAAACTCCTAGATAAATAACTTGTGACATCCAAACTTAATAGAAAAATAGAAATATGGTTGTTTAAGAGAAAAGTTGGGTGAGAACAATATGTCCAACTTAGTTGTCAAGTCTGCATGGCTGAGTAGGTAGATAAGGTAAAGTGTTCCCAGTCTCTTAAGAGACGACTTTCAGTGGAGTATGGAGCCGGGTGATGAAGACCCGGTTTCTGTTGCATGCGTTTGCTTAGTGATCCTCGAAAGTCTCAAGTCGGATCGAGACCAGAACTTTATTCCTACAGGTTTTCATGACCAGTCCATTGGCAGGATGCAAGTCCACCGAAGGATACCTCCACCCTAATCACACAGCTTAGAGTGTACTCAATTAGCTGCCGAGTGCACAGGGAAATTTGTTCTAATGAAGAGTTTTCCACACTCTTCGCTCATACTGGGAATTGAACCCAGGACCTGCTGCATGTGAGGCAGATGTGTTAACCACTACACTATCTGAGCGGACAACTATGGATGAGTGGTAAGGAGAATTGTTTTGTTTACCTTGTAAATGTACAGGTATACCTTGAATACTGCGGTCAATTTGTTCCAAAATGTGTCTGTACTGTACAAAACCACACTGTTCAAGGTCTTATTATAATTTAATGTTTTTTTTCCAGCTTATACTTAGTCACATTAATTTGTACAGCAATACCTTAACCGTACTACATCAAAACACTGCACTAACCAAAACCACACTATTTAAGGAATTCCTGTATATACAACTGGTTTTATAATGACAGAATGTGCCTTATCACAAATAGTACTTTTACGTGTGATGCTTAGTGGCCAAATTTGAAGGGTAAGGAAAATGGAATTGGCAAACCGAGCTCAAATTCCAACTGAGGTAGTTTGTGTTCACTTCGCACTAATGTCTCTGAAAAAGGAATAAATCCACCCACTCCACTACGTGTAAAATAGTAGGGCAGATGCAGCTCTTCAGCCTTGTAAGGCAGTCCATCTAAGTGAAGGTATCTCTGACATAAAACCTACAGTTTGGCAGTCACCTTATCAATCTTGGCCCACCGAGCTACTGACGAAGGGCACTAAGCCTAAAAGAGTGGATGTGGTGTGCTGATCTCTACTCTGAAAAATCAACCAGCGCAGACCAGATAATTGACCTCCCTCGATACTTACAAGTGTGGAATAGGCCAACAACAAAACATCCATTGTAATAACTACATCAAAAGAGAGAAAAGCATTTGCCAATCTTTCGTTTTATGTCGATAAATGAGGAAGCGACTCCAACTACATGAATTGAGCTATTCTTGAATTTACCGACAGATTGGATTTACAAAACATCGCCCCAAAATAATTACGGATGGATGGAAAAGATACAATAGGCTACAGAATCATGCTGTAGTAAATCATAATATTAGTTTTGTTGATCCAAATGATGCCAATGTGTGTACAAACAACCATTTGCAAACGTTACATGAACATTTGTAACCGTTTATATAATATTTGGGTTGTTTGCATTGTGATTTGTAAGGGTGGCTAAACTGTACATGCTTTGTTTATGTACAAACACCCAATAAACATTTGGACTCAAGCCGTAAGTAACTGTTCACCCACTCTCTGCTACTGTTTGTATGACATTTGGCTGTTTGCAACTGTTTGTGGAACGTTTACAAACAAAGAGTACTTGTCCTCACTCAATGTTTGTGCAAAACATTACATGAAAATTCAAACATGCCTGTTCTGGGTGGGAAGTACTGAAACATACCTGGCACATTGAATGGCTTATGTAACACACATCCATGAGAGTTTGAGAGTTTTTGCTGACAATTTGTTTATGAATTTCATTTATGGATTAGACACTATTATCTGCTGTAAATTTATTATTGTCAATAAATCAATTTTTCTAATTTGTTACCCATATTTCTATTTGTAATTCAACAAGTGAAACATCGCCAAGCATTTATACACATATCTTTGAGAAAAATCCACTGTACCCAAAACCAGAATGATACAAGTTTCACGGAGTCACGCCAGATAGATTGACTGGTGACAGTTTATCCTTTTCCCCTTGTTTCTTCAGGTCCCTGGACTCCGCCCAAAGGAAAATAAACACTTAGAGTACAACAGTCTCTTACCTGACAGTATCTGAAGAGTCCATATTCTCCTTTCTGCCAGAAATAAGTAAAATGCCCATAGCCCGAGAGGAAAAGGTAGGCAGACACTAAAACTCGTACATGCATGTAGATGGGTAACACCTGGCAAAGAAAAGAAAGAGCATGATTAGTAGTTTTGCAATCATACAAAAAAGAAACAGATAAACAAAAAGGAGAAACAACAAAATAGGGGGACAGAGTGTAATGACTATATACAGTGAGAAAATAAAGCAGAAATTTGGAAGTTTTAAAAAGTAGTCAAATTTAGAGGATATGATATAACTGGTATTAGAAAAAATTTCAGCAAAGTAGGACGACTTAACCGTCAAAAATGGATCACATCTTGAGGACTGATTTGACCGATTACCGCCAAAGAAGCTAACATTGTTTTTTACTTTCGTACTAAGCTGGCACGGCAATGACTGCTTGAGCTTTAGTAAAAAGCGATTATTTTATTTTCCTGTTTTTTTTATTAAATGAAGTATTGTAAAGCATTTTTATTAACTTTTGACTGCTGTTTACCCTCTTCTTAATTTTTAAAATCACAATGTGTAAAATGGTTTACAATAAACGAATAAAACAATAACACTGCCTTGCAGGCCTTACTAAAATTTTCACGGGAATTAACTAGCCTATGTTATGATGATCTGATTTTTGTATGTTTGTTACCATAACACAGCAAAACGGCAGATTGTAGCACAATTTTTGTTAGCACAATACCATAAACATGCCCTAACTTGGAGAATAAAGCAATGTCCAGTCCAATTGAGCCACCAGTTTCTGAGTAATTAAATTAAATATAAATTGACAAAAAAAAAGTATGTTCAAGGAAGGTAACCCCAGTTTTTGTAACTGCTAATTAGTGTTCTTTAAAAGAAAATAAGTGGAACTAGCATTCCAAGGGAAATTAGGAATCACCGCCACCCATATATGCTGGGAGTGATCAATTAAAAAGTTGGATTGTGATCACTAAAACTAATTTTCAAAAAACAAACAGGCACAAACTAGTGACCAATTTAGCATAAACTTACATTGCATATTGAACCCCCACCTCTAAAAAAAAAAAAAAGAAACGTTTTCCCTACTCATTGTGGGGAGTGTGTGCAAAATTTCAAGTTTCTACTACGAACGGCTAGGGCCGGGCAAAGTCCAGATACATAGATAGATACATATAAATGTCAATGTGATTAATAATCAAATAATTATTATATAAATTCTATAAATAGGAAGTGACTTGACATTGAGCTAAAAGGCTACCAAAGGCAGCTTTTAAGCAAGGTGTAATTGATAAATGTGTTAATGTATTCAAGAGGAAATACTACAAGATATTTGGACACCAAAAGCTACAGATACAATCTGACATTTTAGACAAACATCTCCAAGCATATTACAATTAGTGCTGTTGAAAGATCTTTTTAAAGTGCATCTATATCTAGTATACCAAGTCAGCGTAGAAAAAAAAAAGTAGGGTACTCATACAATAGTATACAATTGTGTATCAAATTATTGTTATTTAATTGTTTTGTTGATTGATTGATTGTTTTGTTTAACGACACATCAACCCTTGTTGGGTCATTTAATGCCGAATTCGGTTTCTTTTTGAATACACAATTTATGTGGACAAATTATTGTAGGCACATTTTTGTGTGTGTATATATACATATATCACATATTGAAACCAGAATGGTCGGAGCTGACAACATTTGTTTCTCTGCTTCCGGCAGTTTTTTCAAGTCAGCAAATATTAGCTCCAAATGACAGTGTTAATAATAAAATTAACTTTTTCATATGTCGAGCACTCAAATGAAATATTTTCAACAATATATATCGGATTTCTTATATATGACTTGTATTTGTTACAATACTACTACCACTGATTTTAGTGAGTGGGAGGTAGTGGCTGATGATGTTGAAATGCTTGTTCTTTTTCACTCTGACGAAGTAATGGTCGCAAAAGAAAAGGAAATAAAACCAGTGTTGTAGATCTCTAAACTTCATTCTCACCACAAACACGTGCTGTACCACAAAATTGTCAAGTCTTTCCTAAACCGAAGGAGAGCTTATATCCAAAGGGGAGTAACTCATGGTTAGCCATAAATTGGCTAACATCCCTGCACCACAATTGATATGCAAATCAACACTGTACATTAACAATCTAGGAGATTTTAGAACAGTTTGTATCCAATTTTCATATTTTTCTATGAACAATTTTGACATGGAAGAAGTATTAATTTGTGGATTCCTTGACCCTTATTTGTCCCAAAACAATCCAAACCTTTTTCTGGCACAGCAGACTTTCCATATAAATTTTACATTTTTAAAAATAAAATTGTTTCACAAGGGATTAATTTCATGTATGTCCAGCCTCAAAAATTTTTTTTTAATTCAAGTGGAATAACTTTTTAGTCTTAATCGTTGGACCCGACTATTGTATGAGTACCGAGAAAAGAAAGAAATTAT
Source organism: Architeuthis dux (assembly GCA_006491835.1). NCBI lineage: Eukaryota > Metazoa > Mollusca > Cephalopoda > Oegopsida > Architeuthidae > Architeuthis > Architeuthis dux. Next base: position 885,344 of record VCCN01003871.1, read on the forward strand.
TGACCTTGACCAATGCTGTTTTCTGCTTTAGGAATGAAATGCACTCACCTGACTGGCACCAGTGAAATGGTAAATCAAAATAATCAGTTGCATCCAGCCTTTCCATTCATCAGTTTGGTCTCTGTGTAAAACACTAGTCTGCAAGAAGAGAAATATAAAATGCATTGATGATCTGCAATCTTTAATCCATTTGGGGTTCTTAAGATTTGTTTTGACAAAAGTGTTGGTACAAAAGTGTTCATAGAGAAGACAAGGATACACTCATTACTATTATGATGATGATGATGATGACAATTAGCTTGTTAACCATCGCTCTATGCTATGCACCCAAACAGTGATGTAAAGTTTTATAATAATGAGAATAATAATAATAAACTGCTTAGTCACTCAATAGAAACCGTCATGTTACCAACATCTTTTGGCAGCATGCCATGTTGGGATGATCAATGAATAAGTTACTTCTCTCACCTTTTGTTAGATCACTAAAACAAGCAGGCACTAGGGATCAATTTAGCATAAACTTACATTGTAAATTGAACCCCCACTAAAAACCTATTTAAGGGGGGAATTAAAAAAAAAAAAAAAAAAAAAAAAAAAAAAAAAAAAGCAAAAGTTTTTTCTGGACATAATAAGGAGTAAATGTTGACATTTTCAGCCCTTCTAGCTTCATTTGTATGGCCTGTATGCATGATACATACATACATAGCCAGCCAGCCACCCAGACTGACTTGAAAACTGAAGAAACCTATTTTGACAGTTTTGGTTGATGGTTTCTAATGTTAAGGCACACTTGGAACCGGGCCCAAAACACTATAATTGAGATTAGATGAGCTAGAAATTAGAGGAAAGTTTGTGATTGCACAGACCACTGCGTTGCTGTGGTCTGCGAAGGTGCTGAGTGGGGGGCTGGAGTTTTGAGAAGACTTGTTGGTCTTCAGCAATGACCACCAGACATCTGATGTGAACATGCAAATACATGAATAATAATAATAACAATATATTGGTTAAGTTGGCTAGTTTGGGGTATAAAATCTTTTGCCTTAACTACAGGCGACCACACAATAATACAACAGAAGGGATAAGGGAAAGAACAAGAAGATACAGGCAAAGTGTGAGAGAAGAGCTGAGGCAGGAGATAATGGTTAATCTTAGTTGTCAACACCCGTGGAATTTCCACGGTTTTGATAGTTATCATTATTATAATGATGCTGCTAACGATGATGAACCTACCTGTTCTGTTGGTTCAGTAAAAAAGAATCCCAGAATCATCACATAGGCAAAGGGTAGGAAAAAATTCACATGCGTGTAATATTTATTTTCCCTCATGAAGAAATTTGTCCTAAAAATAAAATAAAAATAAATTTAAAAAAAAAAAAAAAAAGTTTATACTTCATTATACATGGTTATTGTCAAGATCAAGGAAGAAACTACTGGTCTTGTTTGCAATTTAACATTTGACCTCAGCGTTTACCATTTGACCATTATGATTTTAAACTCGGTGTTTGCCATTTGGAAGATTGCTGCCTAATATATACATACATACATATACTATACACACTAGGAAACCATAAGTAGATTCGGATCAAGTGGCTTTTAGGCACCCTGAAAGTTGTTGAATAGAAATGGACACATTTTGTCTTGACACCGGATGACGTCACTGAAACGTCAGCAGTGTTACCAAGATAAACAAATTCCTCGTGTTGACATTGAAGAAAGAACCATACTGAACTGGTGTCACTAATCTTAGGAAGTTGTCTCTGAAATTTTCAAAGTTACATTCGATAAAACATAGAAAAAGATGGTTTCTTCGACGTCAACACATGGAATTTGTTTATCTTGCTGACGGTGCCTAAAAGCTACTGGATAGATTTCTTCAACGATGACCACCTACTACCTTCCTATCGATAAGAACAATGGACTTACATTTTTTATTTTTAACATTTCAAAATGTAACAGGATTTGTTCAAAATTACTTTAGAAAAGATTTTATTGAAAACCAGGACATTTTAAACTTCTAATTCCAAAATATAAAAATATAACCTGAATAAAAAACGAAGTTCATACAATAAACTATGAAAATTAAAAATATTGAAAATTATTTTCAATTTCAGTGTTCTACAAGTTATAAATATTAAAACTCTAAAACTTCAAAACTTTTAAAAAACCATAAAATTTTAAAATTAACGTTTTTATGAATGTAGTTCAGTCTTGTGTATTGGTACATGTCTTCTGATGTACATGTTACAGCTGTTTAGGCCATTTTCAACATCTTAATTCAAAGTTCATACAAGACTAAAACTCTCCTCGTGCTATTTGGTGAAGTTCCAATAAACCTCACCAGAAGCCTTTATTTTTCAAATGGATTGATTTCTCTGGGAAAGGTAAGAGTAATAATAGAAGCCATTTTGACTTACCTGTCACAAAGGTAAAAATAAAACATGATAATCCCCAATTTGGCCAGATGTGTCAGAATTTCTTGGCATGTATCTGTGCTGTTATTTTGGGAGTTGGCTTGTCCGTTACGAGGTCCGTTTTCTATAAAGACAAAAACAGGTCAATTAGAATTTTGTGTAACAAAACAAATAAGGAACATTCCAAGGGACATTATGAATCAACGCTACCCATATATGCTGTGTTGGGGGTGATCAATTAAAAAGTTGGAAAAGGGGGTGATCAATAAATAAGTTACTTCATACCTTTTGTAAGGCTGTGATCACTAAAAAAGGTCTGATTTTTCAATAGACATTGAGGGGAGTGTATATGCAAAATTTCAAGTTTCTACTATGAACGGTTAGGGCTGGTCAAGGTCCGGATACATATATACATATAAATGTCAGAACACATGAATATATGCTGTGGTAGGGGTGATCAATAAAAAGTTGGAAAAAGGGGTGAACAATGAATAAGTTACTTCTCTTGCCTTTTGTTGGGGGGTGATCACTAAAAAAAGGTCTGAATGTTCAAAAAACAAGCAGGCACAAACTAGTGATCAATTTAGCATGAACTTACATTGCTTATTGAACTCCCCACTAAAACCCTACTAGGGGAGGGTGATTTTCCCAACTCATTGAGGGGAGTGTGTGTGTGCAAAATTTCAAGTTTCTACTATGAATGGTTAAGGCTGTTTGAACTCTAGATATATATAAATGTCAGAACACATGAATAACCTAAACCAAGCAATAAACCAGTGTTGTGGGTAGCAGTGATTAATGAAGAACATTGACAATAACAATAGAAAACCATGGTTGCCTGATAACCTATGTATTACTATTATTCTGCTAGCAGGTATGCATGACCATTACGCTTTCTGATTATTAGTCATTCTCATCATATCTTTCATCCTTTCTCTTCTCCATCCCCACCCAGCTCTGCAATGAACAAGGTTGAGAATGGAAGAAGGTGCTTATGCTTGAATGGGAGCAAAAGGGACTCAACCTAAAAGTGACCTGAGTTTGCAACAGAGAATTCCTGAATGTTAAAATAAGTACCTTGTAAACATTGTTAAAATAGGGACAAAAAACAAAAAAACAAAAAAAAGAAGCAAATTAAGAGTTTTGATATTTTTTTAATTAAAAAAAAAAAACAAAAGGAAAGAAAATGAAGAAAAGAAAAAAAAAAAAAAAAAAAAAAAAATGATGATTTAAATCCAATTCACTCACCAGCTCTGGCTTTAACTCCATTTCTTCGCGTTTTTCTTCTTCGGTAAATCCACAAGGCTATGGCTGAGATAAGTCTAATATTTCAAATAGAAAACAAACATTCATGAAAGGAGGGGAAAAATAATTCAAAACACAATAAACTTACATTCAAAACCATTTTCACCATGAAATTTCAAATAAAATGAATCTTTACTCCCGAAGAGAATCTTTGCAGACAATTTAGATTTGTTAAAGATTTTAAAAAATGAATCAATATCTCAATTTCTTTGCAAAATGTTAAAAACTGAAACATTATTTATTCAACACTTATACTAATTAATCAAATATGTTCTATAGGAATTATTTTCATAGCCTCAAAATGACAATATTTTCATATTGAAATGCAGTTTCATTATTTCTTTATTAATCACTGCTACCCACAACACTATTGTTGGGTTTAGGTTATTCATGTGTTCTCACATTTATATCTATCTATCTATCTATGTATCCAGACTTCACCCAGCCCTAACTTGTCCTTAGTAGAAACTTGAAATTGTGCACTTGCTTGCATATATGTGTGCACACACACACACACCACAATGAGTAGGGAAAATGTTTTTTTTTGTTGAAAATTCCCTCCATCATAGGTTTTTAGCAAAACCTAAACCCAGCAATAAACCAGTGTTGTGGGTAGCAGTGATTAATAAAGATAATATTACTAATATTATTCTTTGTTTTTTTTTAATATAAATAAAACAGTCTTGACTTGACTCTATAGTGAGCGGACTTATAATAATTGCATAATTCCTTACACAACAAGAAATGTTGCTGCAGTGATCAGTTGCAAAGTGGACACAGGATCAGGACTTCGACAACAAGTTCCATCATTGTAGTTCATGTGATCATTGCAATACATGTTGAACAAGATCTGGGCATCCTACAAAAGAGAGAAAGGAAATTAGAAAATCATCATCATCATCATCATCAG
>VCCN01003871.1:894247-912321 GCA_006491835.1 Architeuthis dux
TCCCTGGTGAGCCCCTAACTATGCAGCAAGAGCCCTCACTGCCCATCCAATAAAAACAGTACATTGGACACACATAAATATCTGTTTTTTTTATCCTTTTTATGAAAAGTGCCTCTTGAAGGCGAGCAAATAGGGTATTGACAATAAATGAATAAAAATGAAATAGCCTGCTTACCTTCAAAGTTCTTCAGCGCCTGTTCACTGGCATTGTTAAGTTTTATGCTCCACTGGAAAAAGGAAAGAAAATACAATGTGTAAACAGAAAGGTTTTTTTGTTATACAGAAACAAACAGAAAAAAGGGCTTAAAATAAATAACTGCAAGTCTGGTTAGTCACTCAATAGAAACCATCATCTTTCGGTAGCATGTCATGTTGGAGGTGATCAATTAAAAAATTGGGAAAAGGGGTGATCAACGAATAAGTTACTTCAGCCCTCTAGTTCCATCAGTGTGGCCTGTATGCTACATACATACATACATACATAATCAGCCAGATCAACTTAAAAACTAAAAAAAAAACCTTGTTTGACGGTTTGTAATAAGATTTTTATTGGGGGTGATCATTAAAAAGTCTGAATTCTAAAAAAAACAAGCATGAATGCTGCAGGACGCAAAGGTAAGGGACCAATAACAAACTTACATTGCAAATTGAACCACCCACTAAAAACCTATTTTTTTTTGGGGGGGGGGGGGGGGGGGTTAAAAAAAAGTTTTTTCTAGACATTTTCACCCATTTAGCTCCATTTGTGCGGCCTATACACATGATACATAGCCAGCCAGCCAGCCGGACCAATTTAAAAACTGAAGAAACCTATGTTAATGTTGTTAGCTTTGGTTTCTAATATAAAATATAATTAATCTCATGTGAATACAAAGAAATTATTGTTGTTGCTATTGTAAAATAAACAGTTTAAAACCAATGACTCCATATCATTTGGGTCTGATGACACACTTTGTCATCTACAACAATGTTGCTATAGAAAAGAATGCATATGTAACAGCACTATTCACTTCTGAACAACAACTTTTTACTGAGTCCAAATGGAATAAAAATAATATTTTATATAATTTCCATTAAGTTTAGAAATACAAAATTTACAATAAATTTAGTATAAACGTAGACATCTTTCCACAAAGTTAGAACAAGATAGTTCCTAAGATAAGCTCTCACAGGAAGATTTAAAATATAAAACTAACACAGATAGCTTGCCATCTCTAGCTAAGAGCCTTTCAGCGTTCTTGCTTTGTACTTAGTCCACGCCTTGCTTATAAATGCAAAAGCGCGAATGTCCAAACGTGCACTAGCCCGTCTACATTAGACAGATGTAAAACTCCTTTCTTAATATCATTTAAGTTTGCATCGAAGCTAGTTTCTCATTGTGCACATTTTTATCTTCTCTTTGCATTCAGCATGCTTTAATTATCTATGTTCATTGTGTTTATCAATCATTTTGTATTACTGATGTTCTGTAACATGCAAGTTCCTTTTATTTCTCAAATACTCTCTTGTTTTATAATTAAATGTTTATATTTCTATAGAAAAATATCTGTCTTGTTTATATTTGTTCTGCATGTATTATTACTGTTTGATTAAAGTTATATACAAACAGTACTAAAAATATATGCATACATTTCTCTATAAGCAACATGTCATTTCAATGGTGAACCAAACTACTCAATTTCTACAAAGAAATATTTCTCTGAGAATTCATCTTCAAAGGCCAAACAAAACCGTTAAGAACAAAACGCATTCTTAACACATATTATAAGGTAGGAACTGCGGACTCTTGTATTTGGAGCTTTGTACGAGGTCTGTTTGGAAAGTATCTAGCTATTAAATATTAACAAAAAAAAAAAATCCTACCTAGGACAATGGCTCTTTAGTCCACTTCAAAATAACCCCACCACCACACACACCTTGGGACTTCAAACATTTATCTCAGCATCTCTTCCACTTTTCAAAACAGTCTGCAAAGTCCTCTTTTGCGATTGTTAGCGCTCAGTCATTGTGAATGCGACGGTCACACAGTACACAAGCTCAATCAATGGTGCCTCAGTGCTGACTGAGTAACCCGATGGGAGAGTGTTCACTCATGCACAGTAAGGTCTCCTCTGATTGGTTGCCAAGTTACATCATGGCCAAATAACCAGTTCTAGAGATATTCAAAATGGCTGGTTCCTTTTATTTAATTCTGCTGGATTCAAATATAAGAACAGAATAAATACATTTGGCCCAGAAGATCATTTAAAAGGTTCTGATTTTAGAGATTGCAGAAATTACTTACCGTTCCGCTTCCAGTGACAATCAAATTTGGCCGAGCAGTAGGGCCGCTCATCAACCAAGATTTATACACGTAATACATTGATGTATTGACCATAGGATGCCAAAGGAAATCCTGCAATAGAATTGGAGAAACTTAAAAAGTTAAAAACAAACAAAACAACACAGGTCTGGGTAGTCACTCAATAGAAACTGTCACGTCAATGTCTTTTGGCAGCATGTAGTCTCATGGCGTTGTTCAAAATGAGACACCTTAGATAATTCCTATCGGGACAACTGAGGTCGGCCAAGCCTCCAATAATAAAGTTATTTTGTTCGTCACAAAATTCCAACATGTTCCCAAGGAATGTGCTGACCACAACACCAGAACACAATCCACATTGTTCTACTACTGTAGCCAGCAGAGAAGCCTTCTGATTTCTTTCTGCGTAACAGCCTTTTTATCAGAACTGGAATCAGTCATGTACCCGGATGTTACGCCAGACGATCATAACATATGGGCATCAGTGAGACGAGTATCACACACCCGGATGTAAAAGTTCTTTCACAATTGGTGCAAGCGAAACGCTTATGCAAATGTGTTGACTTCTTCGCTACAGTTACAAATTTTCTCTTTTGCAAATTGTACCCCTACTAAAAACCCTAATATAGGGCGGCAGATTTTTAAAAAACAAAAAGTTTTTTGTAGACATAATAAGGAGTAAATGTTAAAATTTTCAGCTCTCTAGCTCCATTGGTGCAGCCTGTACACGTTAAACATACATACATAGCCAGCCAGACTAACTTGAAAACTGAAAAAACCTATGGTGACAGTTTTGGTTGACGGTTTCTAACAAGGGATTATTTACCACTTTTTATTAAATTTGACTAGTTTTTACCTTCATCCTAATTTTTGTTGTTTATATACAACTTATTAATACAGGCCACTGTTTCTATGAAAGGATGAAGGTAAAAACTAGTCAAATGTAATAAAAAGTGGTGTGTTGCAATACTTCATCCAATAATAATAAAGATTGATTTATAGGGTATTACTTGTTAAGTAAGCAGAGGAGAGGATGGTTTGGAAGTGTCCCAAATACAGAGGAAACTACTTATTAGTAACAACTTTGCTAGAGAGAAGAATGAGGGGAGATTTAATTGAGACTTTCAAAATAATTAATGGAATTTCTAAATATGGTACACCATTCTTTAATATCTCTCCTCGAACTGGAAATCTATTGAGAAGACAGATTGCAAAAACTAAATCTACTAAACAATTAGATTTTATTTCTAATCTAATATATTTTTGGAATAAGTTGCCTAGTCATGTTAAAGATAGCAATAGTTTACACAGCAATAATTACAAAAATTATGGAAAAAACATGAGATTACAAGGACATTTTTGGAATCTGTCAGATGAGATTTTGAAGAGAGTTTGATCTGTGAATTGTGTTAAATTGTAGATGTTTGTATTTTATGTACATTTGAATATGTTTTTTTATGAATTTTGTATTTGTTTAGAAGTTGATGTGTAAATATTGTGTATAATTAATTTGGAGATGCCCAAAGAGGCATAATAAAATAATAATAATATTGTGATCACTTTGGGACAGGGTCTTTTAGATAACAATAACCAGCTGATAAAATTAAGCAATAAGATATAAAAATTTAAACATTTTACATTCATTATTAGAAATTCAGTTATTAAAAGTTAATGTGAAATTTTAAATAATTTTTTAAAATTCATTTTAAATAAAGTGTTTGGGACCGACTGATTTTGATAACAATAAACGTTTGATAACATCATTTGTGATTATAATAAACGGCTTCCTCAGTACCATAGGTATAGAAATAGATAAATTAGTTTAATCATTATTTTTTTCAAAATTTAGTTTTTCTGAAGAGAACTTTGAATAAAATTCCAAATCCCTTTGATTTCATTACTATTTTTTTTTCTCTAAAACCTAGCCTAAAAGTACATTTATTTCTTATTAGGAGCCAATTTGGTGACATTTCCCCACTAACACCAGTGGTTGATGTTCAAACCCAAAAGGCCAGGATTCTGAATGCAGACAATCTCTCCACACAGACAATCTCCCTACTCACATTTTCTCCACAACTTGACCTTATGTTCAATTAAGTTAAACTTAGTTTAAAAAAATAAAAAAAAGATTTGATGGCATAAAATTACTTACCACACTGGCACTGATTTGGTCGTCAGTGTAATGTAGGTCTTTGTGTTCTTTTCCCTCTTTAACTTCACTTGTGCTCACCAAATTCATGAATTCAAAATAGAGCTGTCGTATCCGAGAGTCTCCAACAAATGCTATGTGATTGCGTCCACCCCAGTAAGATATATAATGCATACACATTCGTACATCTCTGAAAAATTAAAAAGATCCAATAAAAAATACAATTAGAAAAGAACTTCATTGATTTATATTGGTATGGACATGAAATTTTGAAAAACAAAAACGATTCATGTTAAAAACTATATATAACGCATTAAAAACCAAAGTTCACTCTTAAAAGGTTACGTCCTTTACAAAGGACAGATTAGGGAATAGGAGAAAAAACAAAACAGAAAAAAGATCCTCTAACCTGTTTATGTAGGACAGGAGAAAAGATATTTAAAAAAAATATTTTGGCAAAAAGCCGATTTTTGTTATACTACCATTTTTGGCAGAATGGTCACTTTTTAAGACTTCAGACCCCCCCCCCTCCCCGAAAAAAAACAAACTAATTGTCAGATTTTAGTATTCTTATTTTTTTAAAAACTTATTAAAGCTAGTATAGAAAACATTTTCTGGTAGAAATTCACAGCTATTTTAAAATTTAAACAAAAATTAATTGGTTCATTTTACTGTCTCCATTTGCAAAATGTCAATTTTTCTCGGATATCATGTAATGGTCTTTTGGTGGTACAGAATTTTAAAATGTCTGTGATTAGCGGATACATAGTAGACAGAAACAACTACAAATACTCATATATATTTAGAACATGTATACAGTACCTGTCATAAGTATTTGAACAGACAACCATTTTGCTTCTAATCACCTGGTTTTGAGAGTTAAAAACAGGAACATTATGCAAGAAGAACCAAATTGTTTGCAATCAACATAACAAGGCATGCATTTAGTCATATTTTGTGGTTCTGGATGCTAAATTCCTGGGAAATGTTTTTTAATAGAATTAAATTGTTAAATGAAAAAAAAAGGCAAGTTTTGTGTTTCTATCCTTCTAAAATCTTGTTCAGAATTTTTTTAAGGAGATTTAAAAAGTGAACTCACATTGCTATATGGAAGAGTTAACAAACTAGCAAGTTAATTTTGATCCCCCCTGCTCAAAATCCATAATGGCCTCTGCAATCTCAGGGACTGAAAATAGATTTTATGAGCAATACTTTTTTATCAATGATAATTTATACATAAAAAAAGTATTGCTCATAATTATTTGAACAAGCACAAAATCTGTTTTCAGTCCCTGAGATTGCAATGTATTTGATGCAATAAAAATATATCATCATATTTTTATAAACCAAGTCCAAGATAGATATACAACACAAATACCAGTATAGTATAGTGCATTGTTAATATATTGCATTGAGTCAGTTTCCAGTTGTGTCATTCAATGTTTAGGACCAAGGCAGGAAATGATGAGAAGATGGATTTAAAAACAATCATTTATTTCCAACTGGTACATTGGCACAAAAATGGGTCTGTCAGCAGAGTGTACTGAGAAATCAGGGTTCAGTTAGCTGTAAGGTTTTTTTTATGAAGGGAGTCTATCAAGTAAGAACTGAGGTTATGCTTATTTTTTTATTTTGTCCAATTTGTTAATGCAGTCAGGGAAATCTCAGAATCACATTTAACATATGGGTACACACACTCATACAAACACATGTGACCACTTAGAAGAGTCCAACAGTTTGTCTTTAAAAACAGAAACAGGCATTCCTTTACATAAGGAATCACAGGAAGTGATGAAACTTTTATTGAAGCTCATGCTGAGGACATAAAAAACTGAGAAGAGACTTCAGGACCATTTTTTTTCTCCAAAAGTTAAGAATCTATCACTTTCTTTCCACTGGTCTTCAGATTTCACTTTAGGATATGTCCGCTCCTCCTCTCATGCAAAAACCCATCTTAAAGAGCGCAGTGTATATCATTTATTGTCATCTTACAATTAGTCTATGACTGCAGAAGTTCAGTGCTTACCTCAATGATAGGCTATAAATAGGATTGAGCTATGAGTACCTTTTCCGTCTCCATATAGCTGTTGCTGAAACCGGAAATTACTGAAGTCCGCCGCCGCCACCACCGCCGATGGCGATATAAAGTCAATGAAAGAGACAGGAAGATTTCCCGAAACAGCATTTTTAGTTTTTTTTTTAACAGGTCTATTGATATCAGGCAATTTCATGTGGTTCAAAAGACTTTTTTTTTCCTCACTTTTTGATAGCAGAAACACCCGAGTCGCTGTGTTCTGAAGTGGCAGCCATATGGAAACGGGAAAGGTCATGATTGCCTAGGATTGTTTTGATTCACTTGTTAAAATTTTATCAGCTTAATTTAAATATATTCTAATAATTTGAATAAAGAATTTTTATTCACAATATCTGATTTTTTTTAAGTTGAAAAAAATGAAGTCTCCAAGCTGATTTGAAAAGAATGAATTGATTTAACATGAAAATCTATCACAAAGAAACATTCAGGACTTTGTACAGCATTTTATGGTAACTGGATAAGCAACCATATGAAAAATCCCCCATTTAGTTGTATGGTAGGCTATAATAATGATATTACTATACCAACAGTAATTACAGCCAGTCAGCTGCTTATTGTTATTGGCTACTAACAGCAAGACTAAAAAGGATTAGTGGCATCTATCTGGGCCAAGGAAGTGACTAGTGAAAACATTGAATTCAATGCAGCTGTTAATACCTATCTTTTTATCAGGAGCAATAATCCACTTTTTAGCTCTAAGGGACACATGACAAAAGAGGCCTGAATGTTTTAGCCAGAAACAAAAAATTCAATACAATTTTTTTTTCAACACTATCACAGACTTCCCTTGAAATATTCATATTGATGTGTAAAATTTTTCCCCCATTGCTTAAATTTTAAGAAATGGGGGGAGAATTTTACACATCAATATGAATATTTTCTTTTTTTCTTTTAGTAAGATGCATTAAGATGTGGTGACGAAGTGGAAATGGACTCGCCCAAGGAAATGACCTGCTTGAGGTACGGCAAGCAAAAGCCAAGTGAAACGGACACTGACATATATAGACGAAGTGGAACATGGGTGACCCGTATGTTGAGCGCCAGGATGTAGAGAGTTGTTGGCTATAACAGGCCTGAGCAGTGAGGGCTCAGCAGTTCGCTCTTGAAGCCACACTTGAATTGTGTTTGGGACTTATACTATGAATGACGTTGTAGCCGTTCAGAGATCGTGATAGCTTACTGGTGATAAGCGAGAAAGTGCCCCTTGAAGGAATCGTTCCAGTGTTGCAACAATGATGTGCCGTTGGACTCATTGCATTGAAACTGTGTCAATGTTTTTCCCCACCTCCTTTCTACTACAGAAGATATGCAAATAGATTTTGAATGTTCATTAAAACCATTAATTTTTTTCATTAAATTTAACTTAAATTTAATGAAAAAAAATTAATGGTTGAAATGAAAAACTAGAAGTTATGCAAATAGGTTAATTAATGCACCTTACTAAAAAAGAGAAAGAAAAAAAAGAAAAGCTGAACTTTTTTTAGAGACCAACATATTCCTAACTTTTTATTATATTTAGTTAAAGAGGGGGTATTTTTATTTGCTTTTATGTTGTTGTAATAATAATAATCTGGGACATGCCCGTCCAAACTGACTGAGAAATAAGAACGAATAGACCTGACATCATTATCAAGGATAGAAAAGAAAAGAGGTGCATGCTCATCGACATAGCAATACCATCTGGCAGAAACACTTCCGTGAAAGTGACTGAGAAAATGTCCAAGTACAATACTTTGGACCCGGCTCTACAGGATGCAAAATTAAACATTAAAGAAAGAATAATAATAAATAAATAAATGTATTTATAGGAAGCGCCCTTTCTCAGGAACCTCAATACTTAGGTCCTCTCTGTACAAAAGCGCTTGAAAACCTTGCAGTAAAAATACAAGGCCTATTAATGAAGAGTAAGAAGAAAGTGCAACTTGTCAATAAAGTTTTTTTTTTAATAAAACACAGGGCAGGAGCTACAATTACGGAGTGAATTTATATAGTTATGAAAGTCTCGATATGATAACAAAAAAAAAAAAAAGAGCAGTTCTTTTTGGTATTGCAATAAAGGTTTTACAGATTTCAAGTCTCATTGCTGTGAGCAAATAACCTTTGTTTTGTTCTGAAAGCCAACCTTTACATCTTGTAGAGGAGTTAGCAGCAATGAAATTCACCAATTCAGCATCAAGAATGAAAACACAAACCTCTCAGACACCAGTCCTATTCTTTACTATCTTATTATATAAAAGCCATTGTCACTTTTTTTGTTTGTTGATTTCTGTCATGCTAAAGCAAACATATATACAATTAACAAAACCCTGCCATGATTCTAATGTCTGACCTGGAGGTAGGTAGGCAAGTAGCGCATCTATTAGGCCAAACTTACACTGCTTGGATACTGGGTGAAAATAGGTTAAAGATAGCAACCGACAAAGCAAGCAGCAGGCACAGGTCAAATGCCTGCTGCTGATTACAGCTTTGTCTGCTTTCGCTTTTGTTTATATCCAGTGCATAGTATTTCACAGAGTGAAATGGAGGTCAGAACAGTGTTTTATACCAATCCATTGTTTATCCATACATTTTGACAGGTTAAATACTAGTATATACTAGTTAAATTATAACTACTGATGTGCTTTGCTAAAAAAAAGAAAGAAAGTAAGTTAATCACTAAGTATCTTTCTTGATAAAGGATTAATTATCTATTTACAACTAAATTGTTAATCCTTACAACACAGGACTAAAGAAAATTAGTCATCTGATGTAATTAAAATATGGCAGACTAGATTTAATAGAGTTTATCATTGTTGCGATGATGTAGTTGTCAGGCGGGTCCTTTTGGGTCACATTTCTAACACTAAAATGTTAAAGTCTACCTGGTCATTTTTTATATAATTCTACAAGTAAATTTATGTATGTACATCAATAAGTCTAGTCTAATGATAAAAAAAGCAATTTTTTTTACACAGCAAATATTTATTTTTCAACATAATCTCCTTTCCTGTGAATGCACTTAATTCAGTGGTGAATATTAATCACATAGATCAAACATTATACAGTGAAAATCTTAGATCAAAATTCAGCTAATAAGGCTACAGACTTATCGATCACCCACATATTGAGATGTTTACTAGAAACAGGCTAATTTTTTTTTCTCTGATACAAATGAAAAAAGTTGAATGAAATCAAATTTAGAAATTCTAATAACTATCGTTCCATATGGTTGGCCTTGGAACTGACCAAAAGTGATTTAGAGTTTGAGTCGATTAAATGGTAACAGGACATAAATAGATTATTAAGACACTTTTTAGCATAGATGAGGTTATTACCTCTGCTAATCAAGTTGGACAGAGGTTATGTATTCATCCATGTTTGTCTGTCTTTGTCCACACAATATCTCCAAAAGTTCTCAATGAATTTCAATGATATTTTGTGGAAGGGTGGGCCAAGGAACAATTGATTAAATTTTGGTGCAGATCCAGGAATTTGTGTTCGATTGAGAGATATTTTTCATTCTTTTTTTTGTATATTTATATATTCACACATGTTTGTCCACACAATATCTCTAAAAATTCTGAATAAATTTCAATGAGATTTTGTGGGTTAAGAAAGAATTGATTACATTTTGGGGCGGATCCAGATATTTGTTTTTGATTGAGAGATATTTTTCATTCTTTTTTTGTATATTTATGTATTCATCCATGTTTGTCTACACAATATCTCCAAAAGTTCTCATTGAATTTCAATGACATTTTGTGGAAGGGTGGGCCAATGAACAATTGATTACATTTTGGGGCAGATCCAGGAATTTTAAAAAAATTATTAACATTATAAGATGTGGACAATTTTTAGGCTTTTCATATGTAATAACACCGTGATGATGTTATCGTGGTAATATCATCTTAATGGAAGTGTACTGCAATAAAAATAATGATGTCATTACAGTGACATCATCATAAAAGCTTTTGTTACAGCAGTCAGATCTGTAACCTAATTGCTCAGTTTTTAATGACAATGGCGTTGGCATGTACTTTCTGGGTGCTTTCTAGTATTTCAATGCTATTAATTAGAAATAAAAACCAATAAAACAAATTATAAACCGCCTAAGGTAATGAGTAACAATGCTTAAATGATATGTTTTAATGGTCTGATTTAAACTTAAAGCAAAAAACATTATTTGAAAAAAACAGCAAAACTGAGCTTGGTTATACTGGATAATAAAATCAATAAGTAAAAAGAGCAACTAGCTGGTTATTTGTGTTTTTTGTTGCCTTGAACTGATTTAGTGGTAGATACAGGGTTAAATACGCACACACATTTTTCTCTCAGGGTGTGCCTTACAGCAGATCCAAACTGAATTTTGTTTACCCAGAATAGGAGACCAGAGGGGTGGTGGGGAGTGACTGATATGAAACAGGGAGGGGAATATTCTGTTGCGACAAAGTCGTTAAATAAATGGGAAAGAGAGAGTTAAGTTTAATCCTGAGAGGGGGTGGGGGCATGGTGACATGAAGATAAAAGCTGGAACTGGTTGGTCTTAATGAAGAGAATATTCAATAATGTAGACAAAGTGGATCAGGTTACAACAACAGAGTTACTCCATTAGGTTTCAGACAAATTTACTATCTAGCTTAAAAGCTATTTTCTATAGTTTTGAGAAGAGTCATTAACATTCTTCAGGTGTCAAATCTGAGTGTGATTGGGTAAACAGAAGTTTTTATTTTTAAAGGGGGTAACCCTTATAATGCAGGGCCCAGGTGTTTATGTGTCTTTGTCTTGTTGGGTTTGGGTCTGTTGAGCAGCTTGAAGGTTGAACTCCACACTTGTCTGACTAATGCATTTAGTCGACATTGTTATGAGCTGCTTCTTTGATTTTTCTCTGCTTCCAACATTGTTCTCTGTCAATAATCTGGACTTTCTCCCAGAGAGGAAGATGGTCGCCTTTCTCTCTCCCAATGTGGTCAGCCATAGTCGATTTTTCTATCTCGCCCTTCATTATGTTTTTTTTGTCAGACAACTGCAGAGTTCAACCTGATGTGGCTACAACACAAACAACAATAAGGAGTTCAATCATCTGAAGAACCATTTGAATATAAAAGTAAGGTAATCGATTAGACCAAACTTACGTTTGAATATTGCGTAAAATTAAGTTACATGTTAGCACCCGACCAAGTAAGCAGCAGGCACAGCTCAAACGACTGCTGCTGATTACAGCTTTACTCGCTTGCCAGCCTTGACTTCTGTTTACATCCAGTATGGTCTGTTAATGAATCTGAAATTATGGTCTAACAAATTGTGACTCACAACATGGATCCCTTGAGATCATAAGTGAAATTGCGATGAGAAATGAAAAAACAATAAGAAACAGGTCTGGTTAGTCACTCACTAGAGACCGTCACATGACCAATGTCTTTTGGCAGCAGGCTGTGTCAGAGGTGATCAATTAAAAAATTGGAAAAAGGGATGATCAATGAATAAATTACTCCTCTAGCCTTTTGTGGGGCCGTGATCACTAAAAGAAAATTGAATTTTCAAAAAACAAGAGTGAACACTACCGGACACAAACTAAGTGGCCAATTTAGCATAAACTTACATTGTAAATTGAACCCCCTCTAAAAACCTATTTCAGGAGGAGATTTTCAAAAAACAAAGTGTTTTTTCTAGACATAATAAGGATTAAATGTTGAAATTTTCAGCACTCTAGCTCCATTGGTGTGGCCTGTGTATGTGATACATACATAGCCAGACAGATTCACTTGAAAACTGAAGAAACCTATGTTGACATTTTTCCCCCATTCCCTTCCAGGACAAGAGGATAGTTGTAAGTGTCAACAGGATAACAACTAATTAATTAGGTATATCAAATGGTCAAGCCATGAACAGTTCCAGGTCACTCTTGGGCAAGATGCTGCGCCTGTACTTTCAGCAGATAATCAAAATGACTTTCATAACCTTGAATATCTTAATTAAAGACCATGAGAATCTGTATTATAAACAAACCTGTTCACCACTACATAAACATTACATAGGAATTCAGGTGCCAAAAAACTGCCCATTCTATTAAGTCGATCAAATGTCATTGAAGGTGCAGGAGGCCTAACAGTTAGCAGCACGGAAATTGGAATCTGCAAATTGAGTTCAAACCCTGACTGAGGCTTTCACTTTACACTAATGCTCTTGTATACTCTGAGATGAAGATCCTGAACTTGGAGAGAAAAAGGAAGACTCGAAACTTGTTTATAAAAATATGAGGCCATATTTTTATTTCATAAGAATCCATTGTGTAGTGGCAGAGAATGAAGAGTGGGAGAGAGGCAACGGGAGCCGAAATACTGTTCCCAACACCGGTCTTCGGCTGCCGCCTGAGCCTGAGCCTGAGTCTCTGTCCGAGTCCGAGTCTCTGTCCGAGTCCGAGTCTCTGTCCGAGTCCGAGTCTCTGTCCGAGTCCGAGTCCGAGTCTCTGTCCGAGTCCGAGTCTCTGTCCTCTCTGCTTCGAGCTCGGTCTCAGCTCTGAGCTTTATGGGATTTCGGATGCCCACACTGATGTGTTATTTCCTGTTTCAACATCCTGTGATCGGACACCCACACATATGCATCTTTCCTGAGGTCACCGGGGTCACTTCCACTTCCGCCCAGGCGTTAGCCCGGAAATAACTTCCTGTGGCAGTATAAACATAACATTGGGAAAGGCATGTATCTATCGGTAAATTGCAAGCAGACTGGGCTCTCTAGCCATGGTTTACAACAAGTCTAGGAGACGGAAAACTCAGGTTCCAAATCAGGAAAGTCCAACCCCTCGTCCAGCATCATTAGAGGCAGCAAAGGTAACTTATGCACAAAATGTACATAACATTCAAAGTTTTGTTTGAACAATTGAACCACCTTTGCAACATTGACATTGTCAACATAACAATTCGGACAATCTATTCTTCAGTCCTCATCAGGTGTATAATCTGAGAAAAGAGGCAAACCTTTAGGATCAAGTAGCTTTTAGGCACCCCAAAAACTCAAATAGAAATGGACATGTTTTGCTTTGACGCTGGTGATGTCACTGAAACATCAGCAGTGTTATCAAGATAAATTAATTCCACGTGTTGATGTCAAAGAAAGAGCTATTCTGAACTAGTGTTGCTAATCTTTGGAAGTGGTTTCGGAAATTATCAAAGTAACTTACAGTCGATAAAAAATAGAAAAAAAAAGGGTTTTTTGTTTTTAAACTAACGAATTTTCAAAGTTTCTCCCGGAAAAATAAAAAGTAATTTTTGTGCTTTCAATCCAACTATTCTTTGTCAAACTAGTTTTTGAAATTTACTTCCAAAGATTAGCGACACAAGTTCAGTATGGTTCTTTCTTTGACATTGACACATGGAATTTATTTATCTTGGTAATACTGCTGACATTTCAGTGATGTCAACTGGTATCGAGGCAAAACGTGTTCATTTCTATTCGACAATTTCCGGGTGCCTAAAAGCTACTTGATCCGAAAGAAAAAGTAGTCATTAAAATACTAACCGGATCATGCCATTTTGGTGGTGCTAGGTACACTCACCTTTTAGGATGAGAAATTTAAATTTGAAACAGACAAAATGTAGTCAGTTATTCCCCCCATCCCACCCCAATTGATTGCTGGTCTACATAAACCTAGAACCATCTAGAAAAGAGAGGAAAAAATACAATCGCACGAACTACACACTTGAAGGCTGAAAAACACATCAGCAGAAACATTGTAAAAAATTATAAATAATAAGTTGTGTGTCACACTTATAGTATCAGCCATCAGCCCCTCTCCTTTTCTAACCTTTTATTAAATTACCTAACGTTTTACACCCTCTCTCTTCCTACCCTCTTATTAAACTATCTAACTTTCATTTCTCCCCTCTACCTTCCTACCATGTGTCACACATAGTATTAGTAGCAGCCATCAATAGAGACTGTTGTTGTACTGCAGGGCTATTTGGCATCGTGGGGGCTATTTGGCGTTCTTTTTTCATTAATTAAAATTGGTTAAAAAGTTTTTAAGGAAAACAAAAACAAAAAAATTACTCTATCTTCACAACTGCCACGGTTATATTTTGAGTGCTAGTTATTGCATTGATTTGCAAAATTACTAAATGAGAAAAACATTTTTAAAAAACATTTTTCGAAAAATTTAATTTCCCCCCCGGCCAAGGTTTGTGGAGAAAAAACTACCGGCTCTAAACATTTATAATTTTGAAGGTTTTTACCATACCTCTTAGGAGTATTCAGTGCAAATTAATTTATTAATTTTATGTTCACTAGTTTTTATTATTATTAATATTGTTGTTAGGTTGGTCTATTTGCTTCTAAACTGTTTCTATATAATTTTGGGGGGGTTTCTATTTCAGATTAATTAACTTCTACAGTCTAAATACCAAGTACATAAATACTAAAGATTAGAATCATAAACAATTACGGTTTGACATTACAAGAAAATGCAATATTAATAAACAAGAACCATAAGTTCAATGATGCGTCCATCATCCGTGGTTGTAGGAGGAAGAGGAAGATAAAGATAATTCACATGAAGGTCTGGACCAAGTTTCCTATCAATCCAACATGATATGGCTGGGAAAATCCCAAAAAATCTTCTCAGGATGAATCCTGAGCATGCTAATGGTGATCGCCTCCTGACCAGCTGGCCAAGATATCCTGTGCAACTTCTCCCAGGACGATACCCGAGCATGCCACAAGGACCCCCGAAGGGCCTTGGTTCTCTGAACTTCGAGGCCATGGTGGTTTTGAAAAACAGATACTACACTTTGATCTTAGCCAAAAGGCAGCGAAGCCTGATACAGCTGAGAAAATTGATATTTTAGGTAGAGTGCCAAATAGCCCCCAAAGTGAAGGCACTGGCACTGGCTTTTGTCAGCCATTTTTTATATGTAAAGCTTCTAGTGATACAAAATGATAAAATTTCTGTAATAACTTTATCAGTTACTGCAAAAAAAACCTAAGAAAAGAGTGCCAAATAGCCCCGCAGTAGGTATAACTGTTAGTGAAGCGATGGGTCATGGACTAGTAATTATAAAAGTAACTGTTGGGGTTTTTAAGGTCACTTGACGTACCCGAAAAAACAAAGTCACGACACGCCGCGTATGCAGGAGCTGGCTTAGAGTGTGAAACCACATGCACTGAAGGAGTTAGGATGACACGACACAGCTCGTGTACAGGAGATCACGGAGATAGTGCAAAATCAAACGCTCTGAAAAAAGTCCGGAACAAACAATCCGGTAGACTGTCACAAGAAGTACACCACCGAGTACGAAGAAGAATGACAAACCGTCAACAAAACACTGTTACGTTCTGACAATCTCTGCAAAGAATTCATTCGCTCACCAATCCGTTACGAATGCAACCATGGGCTATTTTCTTGCCTCTTCTTATAGGTGTGAAACTCATGAATATTCATTACACAGCGGCTTTTACGACAAATGCACACACGTGGGCGCCTAACTTGCAGTAGGATAATGCTTTCGTCACAATAACCAAGATGGGGATACTAGTTAAATATCTCTTGGAATCTTATAGTAATAAAAATTTGCCTTAAGTGGTTGAATCCAAATTTCTCCAAGAAGATTGTGTTTTACCCCAACAGAACAGTTCAATGCAAAAGATATTTCACTGGGGCAGGTTTTAAACTATATTTCTAAAGAGTTCTGTGAATCTGGAAGCAAAGAAGAGATTTTTTTTTTTGTCTGGCCAAAAAACTAAAGTTCATAATTTTAAAGTATGGAAGCCTAAATAATGACAATCTTTACACAGGATTAGAAAAAGAAATTACTCACGATTTGGTGTACTTGTGAGTCATACATCCATAAGGCTGCCAGGTACTATAACCAGGAAAACGTCCATCGCTTAAAAGCCATTTACAGGAATCATTACCTGGAAGGAAAAAAAATGATATAAGAATAAAAATAAAAACAAAGGGTTGAAGACAGGTTGGCCAGATCAGTTTTCTCAAAATCAGACAATAGTGTTCACAAAATCGGACAGAATTAATTTGATGGCTAAAAATAGCTGAATCATCACAATAATGAAGATAAATAGCTAAAAGTGGCTAGAATTTTTCATTTTTTCCATTTCCTAAAAAATTTAATTGGTCATAATCTGGCAACACTGGTTGAAGAGGATGCCAACTATTGTGTTAGTGTTGTGTTGCGGGGACATTGGTCGCATGACGGTATCTATTTAGTGACTAACCAGACCTGTTTTAATTAATCACCGCTACCCACAACACTGGTTTATTGCTGCGTTTAGGTTATTCATGTCTCCTGACATTTATATGTATCTATCTATGTATCCGGACTTTGCCCAGCCCTAACTGTTCATAGTAGAATCTTGAAATTTTGCACATACACTCCCCTCAATGAATAGGGAAAATGTTTTTTTTTAACACCCCCCCCCCAATGTATGCTTATGCTAAATTGGTCAGAAGTTTGCGCCCGCTTGTTTTTTTTGAAAATTCAGACCTTTGTTAGTGATCACATCCCAACAAAAGGCAGGTGAACTAACTTATTCATTGTTCACCCCTTTTTCCAACTGTTTAATTGATCACCCCAACACAGCATACATGGGTGGCGGTGATTCATAATTTCACTTGGAATGCTAGTTTTAGTTGCTTTTCATCGCAACTACTCAGACCATCAGTCTACGGCAGTGAGTAAACAGCACAGATCAGAAATAAAGAATTAGCTCCAAGCGAGACACAAACTCTCATCCCTTTTACCTCGGGAAGCTTGCCTATGTACGGCAACTGCTCTACAGATTGAGCTACTAGAGCTCTTATGGCTGGTATAAAAATCAAATCCAACTTTCAAAATTCATTTTTCTCACGATCACTCAGCACCATGGGATTATGTGTTAGATTTTATCTGTTTTTATAATTCCATCAAATTTTTCTAAATGTAAGAACTTATCAAGAGATAATCCTTAGTCAGACCATCTGAACAAGAACCAAGGAACTCATTCAATGATTTATTTAACAACTATAATATTCAATAGATTTGTGTCTGACTGAATCAATAAGTATAATATTGACATTATGGGTGACATGAACTAGAAAGGCTTTGGGTTAGAGTGCTCGAGTTTATTTATATTTGCTTATATCAATGAATATTGTTTGTCTTTACAACACATATACAAAAACATGGTAGGACCTGCCAGGGAATACACCCGGCTGTACGTTGGCATCAGCTGAGGCAGTATGATCAGATTGTAATATATTAGTAATATATTTATATTATAGGAGTAATTATATATATGGGTCATTCCATGTCAAGTGGACCAGTGGTCCCCAGTCGACCATCTCAGATTTTGCTCTAACTTTGCACACAGGTTCTTTTGGGTTTGTAATGAAGCCTCTAAAATTTTAGCTCAATATCTTTACTCGTTCAGTCACTATGAATCTAAGAATAAGGACTACTTAAGGCCGTTATCTGCTTTGATGTATTGTCCCCTTTCCCCCAGTGTATACACATCTAGGTCTCATTCACAGCACACCACATGGATGACTGCAGGACTCT
>VCCN01003871.1:913363-925905 GCA_006491835.1 Architeuthis dux
ACAGCATCAGACCCACTATCATCATACATCGCAGGGCTCAAAAATCGGGATGAACAGATATCTTCCCCGGGACGCCTCTGGAACGGAAGTGATTTTATAAAAAGAGGCGTGTCAGGGAAGATATCTTTTTTTTTTAAAGGGATTAGTCTGGAGCCCTGACACATCGGCTCAGATGGATAGGCTATGTGCCGTATGAGTGAAACAAAACTTCTCCCGACAGATCATCTAAAGAGAACTCGGCATCAGCAAAAGACCCCGCAGCTGCCCTCTTTTCCGTTACAAAGCTAAACTCAAAGAGACTATGAAGAAGACCGACATCAACTGAGAAACCTGTGAAGATCAAGTGACAGATCAAACTCTGGCGTCAAACTACCTCACATAATTAGACAGATACAATGCATGCCATGGAAGGGAGTGGAAAAGCTGGCAATGTTCCAAATCTCAGATACTTGCGATGCTTGCAATACAGAGAAAACATTTTTATCTTTGATGTTCTTTTTTTAACAAAGTTCTGATGCCATTCACTAATAGCAAAGAGATCACATGTGATGTACAGATCATCTGTGATGTCTTAACTTTCTACAGAAATAAAGATGCATTATTTATTAATCACTGCTACCCACAACGAGGGCTCGAAATTAACGTTGTCCCGGGGGACAGTATAAATGTATTCAGGACAAATAGATATCTTCTCCGGGACGGAAGTGATTTTTTTTTTTTTTAAATTTAAAAAACAGTTTTTTTTCTTTTTAAGAGACACAACTACTAATCAGTTTGTCAGGATTTCTAATCACTGATGGGGAATGTTAATTTTAATCCCATAAATTTGGTGAGGATTGTTCTTGTCTTTCTTGTTGTTTTTGTTACAGTAGAAAAACAAAGTCAACTCCAGGTTTGGACTGGAGTGTGACAATTATTTATTTCCTCAACATTTTAATTGTGTTTTTATTATGCTACTAACAGCGGACACCTATGGATGATAATAACAAAGTAAAGAAACAACATTTTGATTTACATTTCCTTCGGGGTGGTTAAAATTGTTTTTCGGGACGGTAGTGAAAAAAGTTAATCTGGAACCCTGGACAATCGACTCTTAGATTCATAGACTGCTTGTAACCACTGTGGAACTCTTCAATAAATAGGATTTTTAAAAATGGAACTCTTTTGTGAATTGAATAAAAATAATAAATTTAATAAAAAGTACAAGGGAAGTAATTTTAATCAGAAGTTACGCCCCTTGAATTACTTTTGAATTCCTTAGAATGAATTTAAAAGTTAAATAAATAAAGAATATTTAGAAAACAAGTTTATCCTTTTGTTGATTTTTACCAACTAATGGACAAGCCACTGAGGAATATTTAGCCTGTATCTCCACTACTACAGACAAAAATAGGCCATTGGTGATTTCTGCTACGGAAGACCAAACGCGTAAAAATCTCCAGCTTTATAAACTGGTTTTAATTTGATGAACAAATAATTAAAGTCGTCTATTTCGGGAACAAAAAAAATTTTTAAAAATTTAAAAAAAAACAACTTATGTATAAAGTTTTTGAGGGTAAAAAAAAAAAAAAAAAAAAAAAAAAAAAAAAAAAAAAAAAACCAACAAAATAAGGTCTTTTCATAAAAGCAGGAGATTAAAAAAAAAAAAAAATAAGTAAATATGTAGTTTTAACTATTTTTACAAAAAATAAATACATAGTTTTAATTTGATGAATATATATAAATAATTAAAGTCGACTATTTCACAAAAAAACAAACAAAAAACAACTACGTAATTACTTATGTTTAAACTTTTTATTTTAGTAAAAAAGAAAAAAAAAAAGTATGTCTTTTCATAAAAGCAGGAGATTTTTACGCCTATGGTCTTAGCAGAAATCACCAATGGTTGAAATTACTGAAAATGTGCGAATCCCGTCTAACGAAAAACCTTCTCCGATGTTAGACATTTCAGACTCTTGAATTAATATAAACAAGTAGAAAAATGGTACGTAAAGAAATAATCTCAAACAACCATTATTTTTTTTACTAGTAGTGTCTTCCATCTTAATTTTTTAGTTGCTTTTTTGGATCACAACTTCACTCAGGCTATCAATCTACGGCAGTGAGTAAACAGTGTGGATCAGAAATGAAGGATAAGCTCTTGGTGAGACTCGAACTCGCATCCCTTTTGCCTAAGGGAAGCTTGGTTAATCATACCAGCTGCTCTTACCGACTGAGTTACGAGAACTCTATGGTTGGCAGAAGATCAAATCTAACCTTTAAAAATACCCTTTATTCTCTCTTAGCATCACATTTGTTATTGTTTTTACAGTAGTAGTATCAGTAGCAGCAATATTATCAGATGAAAGAAAGCACTTGAGTCAAAAATTAATAATAATGGTAGATAATGCTTCGCTTCATCTAATAAAATAAAGAAAAAGATAACATTGCTAATCCCAAACAATATTTCACTTTCTGCTCCGGGGATCATCTTTTTTTGTTGCTTCTCTTATGATTTTTTAACCAATTTATTCTTCAGAATGAAGAAGCTTTGGATGAGACTTAAAACCTAATTTGTAGGCTGGAGAATAAATTGACTAAAAACATGGAAAACTAGCATTCCAAGGGAAATTATGAATCACTGCCACCCATATATGCTGTTTTGGTGTTGATCAATTAAAAAGTTGGAAAAAGGGGTGATCAATGAATAAATTACTTCCTTTTGTTGGTCTGAATTTTCAAAAAAACAAGCAGGCACAAACTAGTGACCAATCTAGCATAAAGAACCCTACTCTAAAAACCTATTTAGGGGGGAATTTTCAAAAAAACAAAAAAACAAACAAAAAAAAAACAACATTTTCCCCATCTCATTGAGGGGAGTGCGTGTGCAAAATTGCAAAAGTTACATATATACATATATACATAGATACATATAAATGTTAGAACACATGAATAACCTAAACCCAGTGATAAACCAGTGTTGTGGGTAGCAGTGATTAAAAGTAAGAAAAAGATAAAGATACCAGTTTTAAAAACTGTATGAAAATATATAATCTCAGACATTCTAGCAGACAAGTCGGTACAAGTAGTGCAGTCCTACAGGGCTAGTAGCATTGCTTTATTTACGCCAATAACTGTGGCCCCGATTTTACCTAACCCTAACATTGCCAGCATTCCTGTTGAACTGGGTTAATCTTAGCTAATTTGGGACCACGAGATTAAAGCACCACTACTAGCTATGTAGGAAGGGACGTACTTCTTTTTAGGGACCACCCTACTTAACTTGTACGAACAAGTCTGCCATTTTGTTGCCACTGACAAAACTGCACTTACAACAAAGAATGTATTCTTATCTTTGATACCAGCTAATAGGGGAAAATATGAAATAAGCTGATGCCTGTTAATCAAGAGAGCAGCCTAGGAAGAGTCATAATATTATCCCAGCCATAAGGAGCAGCAATGTGATTTTGCATAACAATATTCAACAGTGAAGGCATGAAAAAAGAACCTAAAAGATCAAAGAGGCAAGCAGAGCCGGACACGAGGTACTATTGTCTGGTGTCATGTGCTAATTTAGAGACACAATGTCATCATCAGCTATTTATGTCTTAAAGTCATGAACCGCTTGAAACCACTCCTAAACACAGTGAAACTCTTCAATGAATAGAATTGTTTTTAAAAATGGAACGAAAATAAGGCAAAGTAAGACGACTTAACAATTAAAAATGGATTGCATCATAAGGACTGATTTGACCGATCTAAAGAAGCTAACATTGTTTTACTTTCGTACTAAGCTGGCACGGCAATGACTGTTTGAGTTTTGTTTTAGTAAAAAACGATTATTTTATTATATTTTTTTTTTATTAAATCAAGTATTGTAAAACATTTTTATTAATTTTTAACTACTATTTACCCTCATCTTAATTTTTAGTATTAAAAAAAAAAAAAAAAAAAAAAAAAAAAAAAAAAAAAAAAAAAAAAAAAAATCACAATGGGTAAAATGGTTTACAATAAACAATAACACTGCCAGCCTTACTAAAATTGTGATTAAACAAACTAAAAATGATAGGTTGAATGTAAATAGTAGTCAAAAATTAATAAAAATGGTTTACAATACTTGATTTAATAAAAAATAATCGTTTTTTACTAATACTTAAACAGTCATTGCCGTGCCAGCTTAGTACAAAAGTAATAAAAAAAAGTTAGCTTCTTTAGCAGTAATCGGTCAAATCAGTCCTTATGATGCGATCTATTTTTGACATTAAGTCGTCCTACTTTGAAAAAAAAAAAAAAAGATTTACCTAAAAGTGCAAGGGAAGTAACTTTGATCAGAATTTATTCCCCTTGATTCAAGATCTGAATTTAAGAGTTAATATCCGTTGTTGGACATGGGTTTACCAGTTTTTTTTCACTTTTGAGCGTCACTGTGCCAAAACATTCCGAACTTGTTCAGATTATCACACCATCTTACTTTTTGCTAGCCATAACTTTTCAATGTCCAGCAATTCTCGGATATCCGTGCAACATGGCCTTACCAAAAGACTAAGCTTTTCCATCCCAAAAAAGGAGAAAGACAAGACGACACTAAATTATAAAATTTCATCAACTACTTGCATGTCAACTAAAACGAATTCTCTCCTTCAAAAATTGTTCGCCAACATCTTAGATGTTCCATCCAAACAATATTACGATAAGCAACATGTCCGTACACTTCCGTCAGTCACATTTCAAAAATAAAAGAATTTTACGTTGAAAGGGATGAGGGTAGAGGAGAGGTTCTGAGAATGGAATCGCATCACAAAGACTGTGAAGATGGCAGGGACAGGGAGAAAGAGGGCAGGGTAGGGGTACAATCATAAAGATATTTGCTAAAGGAGAATGGCTGAACTCGGCCGTCAAGAAGATAAAACGAAGTGGAATTGAACTAGGTTTCGAGTGGCTGTGAGCAAAATATTTGAATAAGTGCAAGGGATGGTTGCTTCAGGCAACACCCATCAGTTTGTTTGTTTTTCAGATGTTACAATGCTTTAGATTTCCACCACTTGCGGGGCCGGATTAAAGTTGCATGCCCCCCCCCCCCCGGGCTGTAATTCAACAGGGGCCCTCCCATCAAAATGATTACTAGTGTAAGTAAGCAAGAAATCCTATTGAATTGTAATTATATTATTGAATTTCATCCACATACTCATTATTACGAAATTTTCTCATGGCATTTTTTTTTCTGTTAACTAATTTGGGGGCCCCTGGCTTCAGCCCCCTTGGTATACAGTTAGCAAAGCAATAAGTATTTTACTAGTATAACCAGTTTATGCATGAACTTGTAAACGAGAAACGAGAAACGAAAAACGAAAAACGAAAAACACACAGAGAGCCGACCCGGTCAGCGGTGTAACCAACACGTTAACTGACTACACATAACAGACCTGACTAGGTAGAGATGGCTTGAAAATAAAAATGTAGTAATTATTTTATACCAAACCCCGTTATTAAAGTGTAGGCCAGGTTTATTATAGTGATTATCGTTTATGACTTGTCGATGAGCACATGTTGCAATTACACAAAAACACATAAAGTACTGACTGGAGGTGTCAATCTCGCACTAGACACACCTTCGATGACGTCACTGCACCAGGAACAACAGCGTCCTTTGGTTCACACCAGATTTGAATTCATTCAAAAAATAAACTGATTTTCTTTTTACATTACATAAGAACTATTATTTAAAAAAAGCTGAATTATTGGGGGGAATAGTTTTAAATCATTTCCTTTATATATTTAAAATATTTTTTTATATATTTAAAATATATCTTTTAACAAAAAACGTGGTTCTTTTCAATTTTGCCGATGGAGAGCTTTACCTTGCTTGTTATATGTTATCAAATGTTATCCCGTTTTTTGGCTTCCAAAGAATTAAAATTCTTAAAAATAAAAGATATTCTGGACTCGGAGAAATTGTGTTTCTGGAAGTGAACTAGGAGTAGGACTGGAATATTGTTTGTTTTAAAAAAAAGTAAATCATTTCAACTTTACACGCCCGGAAAGGTTGCGACAAAAATGGGCGTGTGTGAATAAAAACTAAGAGAGATGTATGTCGATGGTCATTTCAAATAAACGAAAAATAAAACTGACAACAAAATAGCAGGTATACAAATCTAATAAAATTAGAGACAGTGCAAATAAATCAAAAGGTAAAAATAAAAATGAACATTCCAACAGATATTTTAACTAAAAATCGGGAGCACACCTTTTTCTTTTTCAATTTTAAAGCTGGTATGTTTTCTTTGCTTTCGAGATCGTATGAATAAAAATTCATTACTAATAGCAGTAAAACAAATGTTGAAACTGTCGGGAAAATAAAAATAAATGACCTGAAAAGTTTATTTAATTAAGATGTAATATTTGCTTGGTATTTTGTTGCAACTGATCGAGTTCTCTCGGTCCTCACAACAACCGGTATAATTTGAGAGGCTGAACTACGAGATCGCCCTGACCTCTTCTCTTAGTATTTCCACGCTCACACAAGAATTTAACAATATGATCTGTATATGAGATTTCTAAACAGAAATAAGCAAAAATACGTACGTAATTAAAGTATATTAAATAAAATAGCATTACATTTATTTTATGCAAAAGCATCGAAAGAATATTAAAGAAAAATTAAAAATCCAATTCTCTTGAACCTTGATGGTACCCATATGGAATGGAAATATATCGGAATGGTTTTCTATGGATGACCAAGAGTGCAAGAACATAATGCGTGCGTAGATATTTAAACAAGATAAGATAGACAGCTCAAGAAGACGAGAAAGAGCAGACTTAATAGAGACATTTAAGTTGGTACGGGCTGCACGGATGTGGAAACTGAAAAATTCTTTCAATTTAATAAAAATAGAACTAGATGACAGAAGTATAAAATACACAAAAAATATTGTAAATTGAACTTAAGACAAAAAAATGTTCAGCCAACGTATTGTGGACGCTCTGAATGGATTGAATAAAAAGAAGTGGTTTGCTGCCGCATCCATTGATAGTTTTAAATTCAAAATTCAATGTTTGGATAAATTTAGTTGGGGCTGAACATGGGTCAGTAGGCCCCCGTCCCAAACCAACTTCTGGTATGAATAAATAAACAAGAACTCCTAAATCTCATCAAATTCACAATTTCGTAATTTTCTAGTTTGCAGGCAAACGACTTAAAATTATAGAATTATCAGACCCTTTAACATCCATAGCATCCAAAAAAAATACAATATTTTAATGATATTATTTGAGAAGGTTTTTTGTTGTCTTTTTTTGAACAGCTATATTCACACACCGACACGGGGGGCAAATGCGTTTTTGATATGAAAATGCAAAGGACACCCACCGTGAATTTGGGTTCAAGGTTAGATTTATGATTGTTTGGGAATAAATTATTAACTAAAATTAGACGACGTACGAGTGAAAATCATTAAAATACTCATGTTGTTCTGGTACCAGGTATAATTTTATTCTTTTGCTAATTCCAAAAATAAAAGATCAAAAACACCTACGGCAGGCAGGTAGGTGTCCATAAACAAAAAGATTACACAAAACAATAAACATACATGCATGTTGCGCAGTTTATAAAAGAATATATGTTGTTGTTTTTTTTGTAATGGACATTAGAGATATTGGTTTTTTAAATAAAAATATACACCAGGTGCTTAAAAGGCATGTGTAAGTAACACTAATGTCACTAATTTTCATTCGCCGCGCCCGTAAAATATAAAAAGAGTCAACATTTTTTTAAAAAGATATTCGATAGAGAAGGATCGGTTATTATTTTGTATGAAGTATTTCTTAATCTTAATATCGGTTGCTTTTTATTGCAATTTCCATATCGCGTTAGTAAGCAGCGTTGATCAAAAATAAAGAATAAGCCTCCGGCGAGAGCTCGAACCAACATCCCTTTCCATAGGGAAGCCTGTCCTAACGCAACAGCTGCTTTACGGATTAGGCCACGGTGCCTTCCGGCTGCAGTCAATAACTTTTATCTATTCCGACAATTCAAATTATTGGATTTTACATCTTACTTTTCCACGCCTTTACACTTTGTTACTGCATGAACGAGTATGCATATTCCGATTTTTGTTTAGTGCAGCCGTAGATTAAAGTTAAAACTATTTTTTTCTTTTTTCTAAATGAACAAATGTTCGAAGTCATACATGTTGTGCCAGAAAGGGTCTGAGAAAGTCTTCTTCAATACTTTTAAGAAGGTGAAATTTGCGACGTAAATTTTTAATTAGGAATTTAATTTTTTTAAATCATATTTTCAATTTTTAACAATGCAACAACCTGTGCGTCATAAAAATGATTTGATCTAGTTACGTGCTCTTGAGGTGCAAATAAAAGGTTCGTACATTTTCTCTAGAAATACAGTAATTTAGAAAATGCCTATTTTATCCAATAACAAATATAGTCAGTGTATTGTGAATAAAGTGTTACATATGTAAAAAAAAATAAACATTAATCATAGCCGGTGAGAATCGGTGAAGGAATAATGAGGTTAGTTTTTAACGCTATTGGCCATCCGTAGTAGAACAAATAATGGAACCATTAGGTTTTCTCCGTTCTTAAACGAGTCACGCGAAGTTCGAATAAAGAAAACGTAAAACAGAGTAAAAAGAAATACAGATTGAAGGGATGAGGGTCAGAAATGGTAACACGAAGAAGAGATAACTATGGAGCATAAGTGAATTTAAAGGCACATTCTGTGGGAATGCGACAGAAACCTACGAAAAAGACGCAAGAATATCAGTTCACAGTAACAAAGGATCTGGGGGTTCAATTTACAATGAAGACAAATAAGAAAACTGATCCCCCATTTTATGATCAGCAATGAAACCTGCAATTATAAGACCAGTTATATTTTTAGAGGTGATCGGTAGAATTTATGCAGATATTTTTTTTTTTGTTTTTTAAAATTTTAAAACAAGAAAATAAATGAAATAAATAATATATCCTAAAAATATTAAATAGAGTTTTTGCGTCATGATTTAAAAAAAAAATGTTTTTCCTGATCTTTTTATTAAGTTAAGTTAATAAAAAAGTGCATACAAAATGAGTCTTTTTAAACATCAACATTCGTTCTTGTGTGGAGATAGGATTAAATATTAAGAAGAATTTGTTTTTATATTTTTTAAATTATCAAAATTAGATCTTAAATCAAAAGACATATTTGATGGAAGCTGAGGAAAAAGGCCTTTTCCCCAGGGTTTGAATCTCAATAATAATATTAAAAAAACTCTTTTTTGCACAAACAGATCATTACTCAAAAATGTGTTAAAATAATCATTTGTCCGTGAATTTATTTTATTTTAAAAAATAAAATTATATATAGCTTTGGATCATATTTTTTAACTTTAAAAAATAAAATAAAAATAACATTGTTCATCATTGTTGGACCCAACCTCAACATTTACTTTCCCCCCCAAAAGAAAACATACATAAAGAAATAGTATTTTATTATTATTTATTTTTGAGTACTATTTACTTTCATCAACTGAAAATAAAGATGAAGATAGTCACAAATTAAATTATATTTAACCTCAAACAATACATTCATTCAACAAAACAAATACATTTTTATTTAAAACATAACTCCAAAACAATTCTAGATTTCTTTTTTGCACTCTTCAACAAGAAAGAAGAATCATTTTTATCCAACAGTTTTTTTCCCTGAAGAATATTTAAGGTGAAAAAGACAGAAAATTAGACATGATCATCACAGACAACAAAAAAGCCGATTGCAACACTAAACAGTAACAGTAACATCCATTGAATAACAACACCCCAAAAAAACCACATGCAAAACTGAAACCAACCGTATTTCAGGTGTATTATCCCGTGATAGGCAATAAAGCCCACAACCATAACAAAGGCGACTATTTTTGCATTTTCTACATTGAGGTAGTGAGTTATTTCATTTGTGGCTGAGGCATAGCTAGACGTTGATGTTGTTGTGGTTGGTCTACTGCCGTGGTGAGGGTCCGCCATAGCGAGCACCGCGTGCAGAGTTACGCCTTACCTCCCTTGATTGCGAGCTCTCAAGCACACGGGAGGAAAGAATAGTCTACACATTGAATACATCTTCTCTGAACAATTGATTACTGTCTTGCGCCCCTCGTTCTAACCTTTTTCGTTTTTATCAGTTCAATAAATACTTTCTTTCTTATTTTGGATTCAGGGTGGGTACGGCGTAGACAGACTTAGCAATTTCCGGGTTTTTTGTATGTTTAGTGTCTACTAATGGAGACATTATTGTATACCTAGTTCCCCAAATCAAGCCTGACTGTATACCTAGTTCCCAAACCCATTTCCATCAATGTTTTGATTCCTATATTGTTTATTGTTTGAACCGGAGGTTCTCAACAAGGGGTGAATTACCCTCTTGGGGACACAGATTAGCAGATTCTATTCAAAATATAGACAAGGACTTGTTCCTTATACTATATAAGACTTATGTCCATCCACACCTCAAGTACTGTGCACAGGCCTGGTCACCGTACTTGCAGATCTTTTAGAAAAAGTCCAGAGACGAGCAACTAAGTTAGTACCGGAATTAAAAAGTACCAGTTATGAGGATAGGCTAAAAGTGTTAGGATTAACATTGTTAGAAAATAGGAGAGATCGGGGAGACTTAATAGAAATGTTCAAGAATATGCTTGGTTTAGAAGTAGTAAACCCTGATGTATTTTTTACTAGAAGAGGGTACAAGGGACTGAGAGGCCACACATATACGGTAAAAACAAATAGAAGTAGATTGAATATCAGAAAATAGCAATAGAGTGGTGGGACTTTGGAATAGATTACCGGAATATGTAGTGCTATCAAGAGATGCAAATGATTTTAAGAAGAATTATGATGTTTATTACAGCTAAAATAAAATGTTCTAAAATTAAAAATTTTCTTTTCTACAAACTACAATTCTAAAATGCACTTTTTGAGTCAGACAATCTTGGAGGGGGAATGACATTCTCAAATGTGGTGAAAAGGGGTCATGGCAGTGGCATAGCAAGAGGGGGGAGAAGGGGGGCAGTTTCCACCAGGCACAAGTGTAAAGCAGCACAAAAATTCCTTAGCAGACATCTACTCAGACGTCATCCAAAGACAAACTGAAATAATAGAGCTTATTTCAAAAGCTGGATAATGAGCACTAGAATCCCAGAATAAAAGTCATGGACCAAAAGTCACGGAACAAAAGTCACAATGTAGCGTTACCCTGAGCTACCTAAAAAACGTAATAGGAAGAAAAGTCACAACTAAATAGGTAATCAAACGGGGTGGGGGTGCAGATATTATCTTTGTCCCCAGGAGAATTGAGAACCACTGGTTTAAACATACCAAAGGTTAGACATTTGGTCACAGTTTCGTTAGAAAACAATGACTTCATCATTGTTAATTGTAAAGTTTCACAACATTCATCTTTATTTAGCTGAACTTTAACAAAGAGGGAAATCCTTAGTTTGCTTTCTATATACTTAGTGTTACAAATTGGCAAGTAAATTGATGTGTTAGACATGCAGTTTCATGATACAAGATTTATTGTCCTTCAAAATACTGCAAATTATCAAAATACCAGTTTACCCATGACGTCAAAAAAGACGGCATATGTGTTGGATATTTAGGCAGCCATGGGCGGAGGTCACAGATTTGACCCCTACAAGTGTTGAAAATCCCAAACTGCAAGATGTCTGGGACCGGAAGACACATTCAGTGTTCAAAAGTCGTAAACAGGATATCGACTGAACTTGCAGGTGATGGCTGGAAAATTAGTGTGGGCGTTCGAACCCGATAAAAGCGACACAAAGGCCCTCGAAGAGAGGCAGAGAGCAGCTGGGCTTGGGAGCATGGGGCCAGTTTCCCTGTTGGGAACAGTCTGTTGGCTCTTATTATCTCTTTCCCACTCTTCATTCTCCGTCACGGCACAATGTATTTGATGCAAATAAAAATATATCAACATATTCCTTTTTCTCCAAGTTCAGGATTTTCCTCCAGCGGACCAAGATGGCTATATAAATATATAGATACACATTGCATTTTATATACATAGATAATAGAGGTTTGCATTGCAGTGAGCTTGGAGAATAGCATCTGTTGACCACAAACGGATTTTTAATGTTTTTATTACTTTTTATATTTTTATTATTCTTTAAATTCAGAATTTTTACTACATCATCAGAACATAAAATTCTATGTCAGTTGTGTCCCTTAGGGTGCAAAAACACATTGCTAATTATTATATGTGTGGATCCTTTCTCTATAAAAGTATCTAATATTATATTGCCACTTTTTCAAACTTTTCTACTAGACACCCAATTTCATCTCACAAAACTAAAAAAAACTAGCATTCCAAGGGAAATTATGAATCACCATCACCTATATATGCATGTTTTTACCATGTAAATTAGCAGTTGGTGGTGGGCAGTAATAACAAAACTTTCAAAAAACAAGTGAGACTACTGCTGGAGACAAACTAAGGGATCAATTTTGTATAAACTAACATTGTAAATTGAACGCCCCTCTAAAAACCTATTTAGGCG
>VCCN01003871.1:1050150-1061750 GCA_006491835.1 Architeuthis dux
GGGTGGATATTGAATTGAGAGAATTTTTCTCAGTATATGAGCGGTGCCCATTAGCATGATTTTTTGTATCTCAGCCAAAGACAGATTTTATATTCAAATGTACATAAATACAAACATCTACAATTTAGCACAATTCACAAATCAAACTCTCTTGAAAATCTCATATTTTTGTTTACAATGGGTAAAATTTCTTAAATCTTGACTGATTTTGCTGAAATTGGGCTATAATATTGACAAAACACAAGGAATTGAAAATTGGTGAGTTATGGGTGATCCGATTGTTTGTTTACATCATACTATGATTCAGCAAATGTCTGTCCGTTCGCCATTGCAAAACTAAAAAAACAGCCAGAGCTATGACCACCAAATTTTCTGTGGTTATTAATGTGACACCCGAGCAGGTTTTTAGCCAGTTAATTTGTGAAAATTCCTCTCTAGAAAAGATTTGGGTGGGGGTTCAGTTTGCAATGAAAGTTTATGCTATATTGATCCCTTAGTTTGTGTCCAGTATCATCCATGCTTACCTATTAATTTACTATCTTACTATAATTCACCAAAAGTGCCGGTGGGCGATCGGTTAGCAGTGTGGAAAATGGCTTATGCGACTCAAGTTCAAACTCTGACACTAACACTAATGCCCTTGGGGAAGGCATGAATCTGTCTCCTCCCCCCAGCTATGGATAAATAGCATATGGTGAAGTGAGTGACACTGCTTTGGATGGCAACATATTCATATTCATAAGTTTCAATGCTGTAGAGTTTGGTCATAAATAATACCTGATAATATTTGTTTTGATAGTGTAATGTTCCACTAGAAATAATAAAATCCTGCTATGTTTGGTTTCGAATACAATTAAATTTCTATAACATAGTGGTAGGGCTGTACTTATTTATGGACGATTCTGTATATGTGTATGTATGCGTGTGTAAAAGTATCAAACATTATTGATTGTATGTAATTGTATGTATCTCTATCATAGTCTGTCCGACCCGGGAGGCGGCACAAATGACTTGGCAACCAGCTCCCACCATCCCTCTCTGTTCTGAAAGTTTCTCAGGGCGTCGCTCAATTTCATGCTTGTCCATTCTGGGATGTTGTCCTCACATCTCTTTCTCTGCCTGCTCCTCCTCCCTCCTTGCACTGTGTCTTGCAGGATTGTCTTGTTGATCATAAAACATGCCACTTTAGTTTATGCTTATTAACTGTGCCCCTACCACTGTAGTGGTTGATGGTAATACGAATTGGAAAATTGCAGCCAATTTAGAATGTTAGCTTGCTTTTCCAACTGAGATTGTGTTAACTGACCAGTGGCCTAACATCATTCATCGGAACAATCAAGAAAAAAGCCATAAAATTGAGTTTGTGATCAATGTTCCCTCTAATCTTTAGTAGTCAATGTGTGCAAACATTTGTTGTGCAAATATTTTCCCTGTGACAAAAGCATGTGCACACTGAATGCTTGTGCAGATGTAAACTTGAAATTGTTTCAAGATAATTTTAGCACAGCCTCTCATCTCTCATAGCTAACAAAACATAGTACATAGTACAAGTATGATTGCATTCTACCAAGTTACGTTTTAGTTAAGATTTTATTCTATACTTTGAACTACTGTAAAGGTGCCGACCGTAAAGTGCTGGTTAGCAGGCTAATGTCGCTTAACATTGTTAGTATTCTGACCAATGTTTTAGTAGTCAATGTGCACACAAATTTCATGTTGTGCAATTGTTTTTCTGCTGTGACAAAAGTATGTGCGCACTGAATCCTTGCGCAAATGTAAACTTGAAATTGTTTCAAGATAATTTTGGCACATCCTATCTCTCATGGCTGATAAAACTGTACTGGCATGTTTTAACATAGTACAAGTATGTCATTCTATACTCTGAACTACTTTTGTTCAATTTGTTGTTCCATTAAATAAAACATCAAAGAGTATTTCTTATTTTTATGTGATGTAATGCATATAACAGTCAGCTAAGAAATTATTTTCAATAAATATAATTGAAATCAAATGATGGATAATTTTATATCTGACAGAATATGATGATTATAAAGACATTTATTAGTTGAGAACCTATATTTGCCTGGCACCAGTGTGAACAACTACTAAACAAGCGGCCTAAATCGTACACAGGTTCTGCTCTACCAACTGAGCTAACAGTTCTCATGGTAGGCAGGAGTCTTTTAATCTTACACTTTGCTGGTCTCTACTCTCACATTTGTATCTTGTGTATGCAGTTACTGCTCTAACCGACTGAGCTAACAAGATCTCGTGGTAGGCAGGAGTTATTTAATCTTACACTTTGTTGGCTTTTCCATTCTCATGTTCTAATTTAGGCACGAATATAGTGTGGCTCTCAATGTCGACAGTATGAAATTAAATGATGGATTATTTTATATCCAACAGAATATGATAAATATCTTTATAAATACATTTATTAGTTGACAACTTATATTTGCCCGGGGCCGGTATGAACGGCTGCTAAATGAGCGGCCTAAATCATAAATAATGTGAATAAAGAAATGAGCTCCTTGCGGGGATCGAACCCGCATTCACCCTTAACCATTAAAAGACTCCTGCCTACCATGAGAACTTTGTTAGCTCAGTCGGTAGAGCAGAACCTGTGTATGAGGTTGCTTCTAGGGTGGACGCGGGTTCGATCCCTGCACGGAGCTCATTTCTTTCGCAAGGGCATTAGTGTGAAGTGAACGCAAGCAGCCTCGGCTGAGACTCGAACTCGGTTCACAGATTCCATGCCGGTAACCATTATGCCACTCCGCACCTCCACTTGGAAGAATGGTGCAACACAATCTTCCTACCTATAATTTTGCCCCATTTGGCCTTGAGCCAGACTAAGCTAAGCTTTGTAAATATCAATAATAAGCATTTTCTAACTTTCTAAAAACCACTTTCAGCATCTTTACCCAATTAGAATTATAACTGTTAAGTAAGTATTTTGAGTTATTCCCCTTGGGCAGGAGAGTGCTTATCAACTTCCGGTAAGGGGGCGCTGTTTTATGTTCTGGTGAACGAGCAGTTATATTGGTTTTTAGGAGATCGAAGAAGACACGTGTTTGTCGTTGACCGCGGTCATTGTAAATGTATGAATAAAGGATCTGTGAGTACGTCTTCTGTTTGCATTTTTAATCTGTTAATATCTGTCATTATACCAACCTTACAATAACACTTGAAACTTTATAGATGTGCCTAAGTGTTTTGATAAAAGGTAATTGGAGGATGAATA
Organism: Architeuthis dux; assembly: GCA_006491835.1. Taxonomy (NCBI): domain Eukaryota; kingdom Metazoa; phylum Mollusca; class Cephalopoda; order Oegopsida; family Architeuthidae; genus Architeuthis; species Architeuthis dux. Next base: position 1,053,395 of record VCCN01003871.1, read on the forward strand.
ATAAAAATTCAAAATCCTTTTGAATTCTTTTTCTATTTCATTGCACTTAATAACCTGAAGCGCAAGGAAAATGTATTGATTTCTTTTTTGCTGCACGTGGGTACAATTTTCCGATACTATCGTTGCCAACCTTCTCATTGAACAGCCGAATCTATTTGCTGTTAACCCTTTAAGACTACTTCCTTTTACTTGAATGTCTTGAATGTCTCTTTGAAATAAAAATCTTTTAATTCAACTTTTTATTTTTTTTTTATTTTACAACTTCTTTTTCATTTCAGTACAAAAATATTGATTAAAAACTTTCAGTTTCAAATATTTCTAGCTTAAAATTGGGCTTATTAATCACTGCTACCCACAACAGACCGGTTTGAACACTGTTGCTGGGTTCATGTTATTCATGTGTTCAGACGGTATTGATGACCTGTATAGTCGGAGCACAGGACATGGACACTACGGCCGCCTGAGCAGATATGTTGTATATCTATGAAAGGCTTGGCTTCGCGAACGAGGATTTTGGGGATGGTTTTCCACAGTATTAGGACCATAGACGGCGGGGCCTATGTGTGGAGTAACCCTCCAGCCTGAGTAGTTTCAAGGTGAAGTGCGACTTGCCCAGGGTTGACCCCACCCTTTACACCAAGGGTTTGCATCCTATGGACCACCAGAATGGCGCGGATAGGAGCAGGGCCCATAGGTCGTAGGTTTGACAGGAGTGTCCTTCTCCTGACAAATGCCCGAGCTGACTATGGGGGTCTGCCGCCCCTTTGCAGGAATGTTCAGACAGTAAGGCTGAACTGTGGTTAGACCACATGATGTGAACATCTATCTATCTATCTATCTATCTATCTATCTATCTATCTATCTACAGTATCGCCCATAAATAAGTACACCCCTACCACTATGTTATAGAAAGTTAATTTTTCCAGAAAATATCATTGAGAACTTTTGGAGATATCGCATGGACAGACAGACAGACAGACAGACATGCATGAATTCACATACAGTATCACCCATAGATATGTACACACTTACCACTATGTTATAAAAAGTTCATTTACTTTGAAACCAAATATAGTAGGATTTTATTATTTCTAGTGGAACATTACACATCCAAAACAGATATTATCAGGTATTATTTAAGACCAAACTCAACAGCATTAGAACTCTGTTGCCAAAAATATGAATATGTTGCCATCCAAAGATGAGTACAACACTACGAAAAAATATTTTTGGCAGTTTCAATGCTGGCAAGTTTGGTCATAAATAATACCTGATAATATCTGTTTTGATTATGTAATGTTCCACTAAATTTCTATTAAAAAGTGGTACTTATTTATGGGCGATACTGTATGTATCTGGAATTCGCCCAGCCCTAACTGTTCATAGTAGAAACTTGAAATTTTGCACACACACTCTTCTCACTGAATAGGGAAAATGTTTTTTTTTGTTTTTTAAAAATTCCCCCCGCCCCAAATAGGTGTTTAGTGGAGGCTCAATTTGTAATTAATCCCTTAGTATGTGTTTGGCCACACTTAGGCTAGTTTTAAAAAAAATAAATCATGAATTTATGGTTCAAACCTTACTGGTAGCATTTTCATCAAGGTAACTTAATTTTACCACCACCACTGCTTAATTTATGAGGTAAAAAAGAGCATATATGGGTGGTGGTGATTCATAATTTTCCTTGGAATGCTAGCTTTTTTATTTATTTGTTTCTTAAATTTTATTTTCATTTGGTGCCCTTCAGCAAGATCTTAAATTTTTTGTTTACTAATTTAAAAAAAAATATGAATTGTGAGATGAATAATTATCATTACTATAGACTGATTCACTCGGACTAGTGTCCTCATCTTGGTTGTTATAGTCACCAAGAGGCAGACAAGTGACATTAGGCTTAAGGCTGCAATTTTCGACTACTGATATGGTGTAGTGTAGTGGTTCCCAACCATTTCAAGTCATTCCCCATTTTTGTCCATAAGATTACTAGTATTCCCCCACCTTCCATTTATTAAGTTGCAGCAAAGAATAATTTCAAATAATAACGTTATTTTATGTATAATTAGACAGCTTCATACTAAGAATTAGTTTAATTTTATAATTGTACAGCTGCTGCTGCTGTGTATTTGTTACTCAAAGAAAGCAAGTGAAAATAATTAGAACACATCATTTGAAATTCTAATTTATTACAAGAAAAATTAAAATTCTGCTATCATAACTGATATACACACCAATGTGATCTCTGTTCTTGTTTTTTTTGCTACTAGTTCTTCGATTTTTGTGGGTCTATTAGTGAGAGAGCACATCTTGAATCATTCTCAACTTGGATCTTATTTTGAGCCTTCGACTTGACTGGACCTTTAATTTTACCTATTAGCCTTATTCCACCCCTGGACTATCCCCCCCTCCCCCCGTTTGGGAACCACTGGTGTAGTGGATAAAACTGTTGGTTAAGCATATCAAGTAACCTGGTGGTCATCAGTTCAATCCATGGGTTGGGTAGTGCAAAAAGTAATATATTTTGTTTCAGTGGAAGAGGCAGACAAGTGACATCACAATTTCAGAGAAAGACCATGACTGTGAAATAAAATGACGCATAACGATAGGTTGGAAGACATTTTGAAGAGCACCTTGCCAATGTGCTCAAAGCGTGAAGTATACAACGGTTGCATAATACCAGCCATGATCTACGGATGCGAAACATGGAAATTAACAAAATGAGCTGAGAACCAACTTAGAATCGCACAGAGAACCACGGAAAGAGCAAGGTTAGGAGAACTCTAAGAGATAGAAAAACATCAACATGGATCAGAGGGAGGACTAAAGTGAAGGATATTATACAAATAATTAAGCAGCAAAAATGGAAATGGGTTGGTCACCTAGCAAGAAGAGATGATAATAGATGGGGGAAAAGATTAACAGATTGGTGCCCATGGGATAGTAAAAGAAGTAGGAAACGGCCAGACACAAGATGGAGGGACGAGATAGAAAGGTTTGCCGGTAAGAAGTGGCAGAGGTTAGCACAATCTAGGTCGTCATGGAAGGAGATGGGAAAGGCCTTTGTCCAGCCGTGGACTTATAACGGCTGATGATGATTATGAATGTGATGAATAAGCTAAGCTGTTTCATCAAAATGCTTATCTGTAATATACATATGTTAAAAGATTCAATAGATATTTGTTTATACATGAAGCCTTTTGATTTTACTTCCTTTTTTCACACTGAATATCTTTTTACTGGGTACTTCTTTTGCTGACTACTACCTTGTTAGTTTATTTCTGTAGACTTCTTGTGGCGCAGAGGGGCACTTTGTGGTTTCAGTAGCAAGTAGGTTTTACTGGGTAGAGTTATTAGACCCGGGCTGTTGGCTATTTCTGTCAGAGTAGCCTTCTCTTAGATCAGTCGTTCCCAACCGGAGGGGAATTCCACCCAGGGTGGGAATTTGGGTAGTTCAAGGGTGTGTAATGTTTATATAAATGTGTATCAATAAACATGCCAAAGCAAGCTCCCAGCAACCCCCATTCCATTTCCGGTCCCAGAAAACGCGGACCGGAAGTGGGAACAGGGTAGGCTTACTTCTTACCAGGCCAAACAACCCTATCACACGTGTTATCTTGTTCCGTCTTCTTTTCTTAACACGCTTAAGCCATGCTTTTAACTTTCGGTGGTGATGATTTGAACGATATCGTCGAATCATTACCGAGCGAACAAATAGCGCCAGGAAGAGCTGAAAAACACTTCAACAAACTGGTCAAAGCAGTAGAAGATCACTTCAAACCACGGCAAAACGTCGAATACCAAAGATTCATTTTTAGACAGGTCCGACAGAAAACTGATGACATTGATGAATTCTACAGCGAACTAAAACAGCTGGCTGTATCGTGCAGTTTCATTGATGACGATGCGAAAATAAAATCACAGCTAATCGCCGGCTGTAGGTCCGCTAAAGTGAGAGAGGAGGGACTGATCGATCACAAAATGTCCCTAACGGACCTCCTACAATATGCGAGAACAACACAATTAAGAGCCTCATACATCAGACACATGTTCGATTTCCACCAAGCTGACTACAGGGCCATTCGTCAAGTCGCGAACAAGTCACACCACAATCATCACGACCGATCAAAGCAACAATGCCGAAACTGTGGCGGGTCATAGCCGCATCCCAAAGGCCGACAGAGCTGCCCAGCGCACAACCACCAATGCAACAACTGCAAGAGACTACATCACTTCGCCGCCGTCTGTCGCTTGCCACCTCAAACACAAGCCCCACCGCCTCGATTTTCAAACGAACGGGTGAACCACATAGAAAGAACGCGACCAGACACCCCTAATTCTGGTCTTCGCAGTGAACCGCATAGAGGAAAGGCGATCAGACAACTTCGATTCTGACAGCGACGATGTCAACTACGTCTTCAGAAGCGATGTAGCACCCAAACAAGACAACCTGAGCTGGCTACACTCACTATCCGACGGAGACCACAGACAGCTGAAAGACTTCATACACGCACAACGGAACAGAATGGATGAGTTGGAGGAACGCCTTACCAAGACTGAACAGAAGTTAGTTGCAGCTCTCAAAAAAAACACAAAACAGGAAGAATGCAATGTCAAACAGCGAGAACGAGAAAACGAGATCACACACGGGAAACATCAAAAGGATTGTAAAAAAACGAAAGAAGAGGAAGAAACGGAAGAAACAGAAAAGTATAATTGAAATCTCAAACATGCAAACACCTATTTGCACAAACACAACAGTCACATAGAACGATTAGACCCACATGCTAGTCCAATTTCTGAGAACAAACAGGATACCCCCCCCTTCTTCTACACCAACCACGATTAATTACACACACACCAGTCACATAGAACGATTAGTCTCACATATTGGTCACACTTCTGAGAACAAACATGAATACCTCCTGTAACTACAGCCCGGTTCGTACTCGTGACGAAGGAAATGGTTTCACGCTTCTTACTCGTGTACAAGAACGATCTTTATTAATTTTACGTACAGTACAACTGTTAACTCTACGTACAGTACAGCATTCAGTACAACGTGAAAACTGCAAATACAATAATAAGGCCATGAATTAGGCGAATACGCAAACACAATAATAAGGCCATGAATTAGGCAAATACACAATACATGAAAATGGTTAACATCGTAAACGGACGTACATAATGTTTACGTTTGAACGTAGAAAACCGTAAATACAATAATAAGGCCATGAATTAGGCAAAATGCACAATACATGAAAACGGTTAACATCGTAAACCGACACACACAACGCTTACGTTTGAATGTAGAAAACCGTTAATACAATAATAAGGCCATGAATTAGGCAAATACACAAACACATATAGACGGTAAAAACATCGTAAATAACACACACAACGTCCACGTTTTAACGTAGGCTGTGAATTAGGCGAAACACATATAGACGGTAAAACATCGTAGATAACGATATCTACTGGAGAAATGAGTTCATGAAGCTTGTTTGGAGTGGCAATCTAGTTCGAGACGAATTGGGCCAGAGCACAAAGGTTTGAGACAAAAGGTAAAAACTCTTTTCTGTTACCGTAATTCGCCTTTTGCCGGTGTAGATGGTCTTAGGATTCTGATGTCGTGATCGGATGAGGAGAGACCGTGCGCCCTAGACGATTTCTGCGGGACTGGATGGAAGAGCCCGGGCAGTGACTTAATATGGGCCAAGATATGTGTGTGTGCGCTGAACACGTGTTTCGGATTAACCCTGGAGTCACAAGGTCAATTTATTCTGACCCGGGCCTCGGCGCGATCGAATTTGGGGTCGCCTTTCTTCGGAGGCAAATGTCCATAAATTCACCAGGGAGGGTCCCTGGAGATTTCCAATCCCACTTATATTCTCATTAGTGGGGACAAGGCCGGGCGAAAAACGACTTCGTCTGTCTGCGAAGACCGATTCCCTATCATCGGGAGCGCACGGTGGCGCCTGCTAACTCCTCATCCCAAGACTTACACCAGGACACCTGGTTCTTTTGAAATTTTACCCTATCTCAAACCATGTGCGTCTGGCTTCAGCTACACCCCTCCCTTCTTCGATACCAACCGCAATGGCACCATTTAGCGACAACGATGACCTAGAAATATTCTAGCAAACTCACTCAAAAAGAAAGAGAAGATTTTAAACGCAAAACGCTCAGATCGCTCAACAGATAAAGCAACACTACAACACAGTACAGACGAACGAACAATTGCAGTAAGCGAAACTTAAACAATTATACGAACAGAAAGAAATTTTAAAAAAAAATGAAGGTGAGAGGTGTAATGTTTATATAAATGCATGTGTATCAATAAACATGCCGAAGCAAGCTCCCAGCAACCCCCATTCCATTTCCGGTCCCAGAAAACGCGGACCGGAAGTGGGAACGGGGAACGCTCGCTTCTTACCAGGCCAAACAACCCTATCACACGTCTTATCCTGTTCCGTCTTCTTTTCACGCTCAAGCAGATTACGAATCAAAACGCATTCTAATTTCACACAGCTACCACAGAAAGAACAACACAACAAGAACATTACAGGGGGGAATAAGTCTGTTAGGTAAAAATAAAATTCCAGTCTAGTGATAGGGTTTTCTGCACTTCTATCTATCAAGTCGAAGGCTCGAAATACACTCCAAGTTTAGAAAGATTTAAGATCTGCTCTCTCACTAATAGACCCACAAATCGAAGAATTAGTAACAAAAAAAACAAGAACATTGATGTGTATATCAGTTACGATAGCAGAATTCTTATTTTTTTGTAATAAATTGGAATTTCAAATGATGTGTTCTAATTACTTTCGCTTGCTTTCTTTAAGTAACAAATACGCAGCAGCAGCTGTACACTTATAAAATTAAACTAATTCTTAGTATGAAGCTGTTTAATTATCGGTAAAATAAAGTTATTATTTGAAATCATTCTTTGTTGCAACTTAATAAATGGAAGTGGGGGGATACTAGTAATCGTATTGACAAAAGTGGGTAATGACTCGAAAAGGTTGGGAACCACTGTCTTAGATGTAATTCCTTCAAAGCCTCCAACTGACCTACTATTTAACCATAGCGGGGATGGGAGGGGAAGTGGATTCATGTCTTTCCTAAGAGCATTAGTGTGAAGTGAACGCAAGCAGCCTGAGCCAAAACTCAATGAAATGTCTGATGAATATGGAGGATGCTGTAAAACTTCATATCATCATCAGCCTTTCCCATCTGTTGATTGTGTTAACCTCTGCCACGTCTTACCGGCAAACTCATGCCTCCATCTTGTGTCTGGTCTTTTCCTACTGCATTTACTGTCCCATGGGCACCAATCGGTTAGTCTTTTGCCCCATCTATCGTCCTCTCTTCTTGCTAGGTGACCAGTCCATCTGCATTTTTGTTGTTTAATTATTTGTATAATATCCTAGTTCTCCCTCTGATCCAAGTTGATCTTTTTCTATCTCTTAGAGTTATCCGTAGCATTGCTCTTTCTATGGCTCTCTGTGCGATTCTAAGTTGGTTTTCAGTTTGTTTTGTTAATTTCCATATTTTGCATCCATAAGCCAGGGCTGGTATTATGCAACCGTTGTATACTTTACGCTTTAAGCACATAGGCAAGGTGCTCTTCAAAATGTCTCTATTCATAGTGAATGTTTTCCAACCCATCGTTATGCATTGTTTTATTTCTTTGTTATGGAAAGCTGTCCTAGGTAGATGTATTCATCAACCAAAGATAAAGCCTCTCCCTCTATCTTTATGATCTTTTTGGTGACTTTATCGTTGAACCTTACTTTTGTCTTTGTTCTGTTCATCTTCAAGCCTACTTTTTTACTTTCTCTATTTAGATATGTCAACATGTTTTGTAATTCTTCTGACATCATGGAAACGTCATCAGTGAATCTCAAGTGGTTTAAGTATTCTCCATCTATGTTTATTCCCATTCCTTCCCAATCAGTTTTCCGAAAGATGCTTTCAAGGCTTGCTGTAAATAGTTGTCCCCTTGTCTTACTCGTTTTGTTATCTTTATCTTGTTTGTATCTTTATGTGGTCTAATTATTGCAGTGCCATTTTCGTATATGTTTTGGATGATTTGTATGTAATTCTCGTTAACACCTTGTTCTCGCATTGAGTTGAAGACTGTTGTGTGTTCTACCAAATCAAATGCTTTCTCATAATCTACAAAGACTAAACAAAGAGGTTTGTTGTATTCTAAAGACTTTTCGATTAGTTGATTTATTGCATGTAGGTGATCTATTGTTGAGTAGCCATTTTTGAATCCTGCCTGCTCGTGTGGCTGATTTTCATCTAGAGTGCATGTTAATCTGTGGGTATTTTTGTGAATAGTTTATATATGTTA
>VCCN01003871.1:1098248-1109207 GCA_006491835.1 Architeuthis dux
ACATAGATTTCTTCAATTGTAGTTAGATTATCAACAAAATGGTTGTTAAATTTTGTCTGATATTCTGAGATGAATCATTATTAATAATAATAATAATAAATGATCACACTAGGAGAGATTGCTAAAGTGATCCAAATATTTGCATCTTTGTTTGTTTTATCACTACGGCCATAAAGTATATATAATATCCCATGCTAATGTGATTGGGAATATATAGGTGAAACAAACTGACCCCTAAAAAGTAGATTTTTAAAGAACACCAGAAAGCCATAATCTGAGACCTCATAAAAGTCAGGCATAGCTGAACATATTTAGAAAGAAAGGAGCATATTGCTCTCTTTGGGATGAGGTCCAAACAACATGTAAAGATTATTATGACAGATACTAACAGATTTAAAATGCAACAACAGATGTACTCACAGATTCAATTTATTCATTCTTATTTACAAGGGCACTCAGCTTTGTGTCCAGTTTCCTAAAACCAACATGGTATCTCTCCCCAGAACGTAAACAGTGGCGCCTTACTAGAAATCAATAAGCACTCTACTGCCTAAGGGGCATAACTCAATACAGACAAGAGAATACTTATTTAACACAACAGATAAGAAAATTCAATGGAGAGTGTGTCGGGTGAAGGAATTTGCCTACATGTGTCTGACTACTTAAGCTGGTCCAGTCTAGAGGTAAATGCGATGTGAGTACCTATCGTCAACAATAACACATGAACCTCTGTAACTGAAATGGCATAGCCAGTGTCTCATTACAGAGAAGATAGGCTGAATAGACCAATATATGCTTATGTAGCAACTTTGTCCATCTATCTACAGGAAAAAGATCTGTGCTGTCCTAGATTGAGAACTATTGATTATAAGACCCCCCTGCTACTGGATGAGTTACACACCTGAAGAAGGCCAAAGAATGTATCAACTAAAACCTAATGAGAAAACCAAAATAGAAAAGAACAATGTAAAATGATTTTTGTTTCATCTCCAAATGACCAAACATTGTCACTATTACCTGACCCCCTTTTCTATTGGTGACTTGGTTTGGAGCTCTCCTCAACTTCTGTAATTTTTCCGTTGGAATTTCAGTTGGAACTTTTTAATTACTTGTTTTGGTAATGTAAAACTATAAATGTGAACCGGTCGGCCTCTCACCAAATGTTAGCCTGAAATGAGTATGGACAAGGACGGTGGGTCCGTTTCTCGTTGTAACAGCTGTCCAGCTGGGTTGAATCTTCACGCCTGTAGTTAACCTTCCCCCACATTGTGTTCAAGATTGAAAGGTCACTTTCCGACGTGGACAAAGAATCAGTTGATGCTGGGTCCAAAAAAATAAAAGGTAGCTGGATAAATGACAACAGGTTGGTTTAAATCAACAAATATAAAGTTTAATAACTCAAGAAATAGAATAGAAACATAGAAACCCTTCCCTTTAGATTGTGGTAATGTGATATCTATTTGGGTGGCTGCCTTGTATGGAACGAAGATCGTGTAGCAGCGAGCGATTCGCGACAGTTGGTTCATCTGTATGCTTGGTAATTCGGAGTTGATGACAAGTACTGTTGGACTTCAGAAAAAGCTATGATTCTCACTGGGTGGTCAGTCAATTAGAGAACACGTATCTTGTAGGTTCTGGCTGGTCACAAATTTCTGGCTCCCTGACTTTTTAACATTTCTTAACCCCTCATGATAGAGGCATTTGTTCGTTTTGTTTTCTCAAATTTAAATCAAAAGTACATATTTCTATAACCAACTGTTATGTACCCATCAAATTCATGCTTATATAATGTCATACAACGTTCAATGTAACACTTATGTACTTGTAAAATCTAGTGCATTTCTCAGCAAAAGTATTCTCCTTAGCAATTTTCAAATATCTCTTTTTACTATTAATCCCATTAACTCTTTCCTCCCTGACAGCCATGCTTGCTGCCTTCTCTAACAATGTGCCTGTGTGCCCTGAAACTAATCTAACAGCCTGTTGTTGATAAAAAAAATACAGTAAATAAATTGCTATATCTCTTTTAATATTAAATGTACACTTACTAAATGTTCAGTGATTATTCCCAATGTATCACTTCCAAGTCCGGTGAAATAAAACCACCAAAAAGTTAATGGGAAAAGGTGTTATTATTGATTGATGGATTGATTGGCATTGTCATGAGTTCAATTTAAACGTGTTTTTTTAGTAATTTTTTTTTGTTGTTGCTCAGGAAATAATGCAAATACGAGATCATGTTTCTACTATGTGATCAGGGCAGGCGTGAAATTCATTATCACACCTGGAGGTGTTATCAGGAAGGAAAGAGTTAACCCCTTGCCATCCCATAGTATCACATAAATAAATCGAGGAACAAGTCAACCAGATCGGATGATATTTTTTTTACTAGGTTCTGACTCATCAGATTTCACCAGTCATACTAGTTTTGAAATAATGTAATTTTGTTTTGAGCTAATGTATTTTTGAAATGCATCGATTTCTCATGAACGTTGTCAAGGGAAATAAAGTTTTCAAATGAAATGATTCTTTTTTAAAAGAAGAAACGGTGGATTACATAATCTTATTCAAGCCCTCGTGCTCTGATTGAATGCTTGGATCCTTTTCGATTCCCTGGTAATTCTCATTGTTAACCACCACTGCCCACAGCATTGATTCATTGCTGGGTTTAGGTTATTCATGTGTTCTGACATTTATATGTATCTAGACATTGGGAATAATCACTGAACATTTAGTAAGTATACATTTAATATTAAAAGAGATATAGCAATTTATTTACTGTATTTTTTTGGTCAGCAACAGGCTGTTAGATCCTAAAGTTATTTTAAAAATTTTATTAATCACTGCTACCCACAATACTGGTTTATTGCTGGGTTTAGGTTATTCATGTGTTCTGACATTTATATGTATCCGGACTACGCCCAGCCCTAACCGTTCATAGTAGGAACTTGAAATTTTAGAGTAGTGAAAATGTTTTTTGTTTTTTGAAAATAACCCCCCTCGCATCCAAATAGGTTTTTATAGGGGGGTCAATATACAATGTAAGTTTATACTAAGTTGGTCACTAGTTTGTGCCCGCTTGTTTTTGGAAAATTCAGACCGTTTTTAGTGATCACAGTCCAGTAAAAGGCGAGTGAAGTAACTTAATCATTGATCACCCCCTTTTCCAACTTTTTAATTGATCACCCCCAACACAGCATATATGGGTGTCAGTGATTCATAATTCTTGTTATGATCAAGATTGGGGTAAGAAGCCTCACTAACCTAGCAATAATAACGGAGCCATAGATCCTTTGACAAATAACAAGTTACTGTGATTGCTGATCTGATGATCTGTTATGGCCAAATTTTGTTGCACACACCAGTTCTCGTATGATCCCCGAATGTTAAGCAATGTCTAGCCTGGTCAGTACCTAGATGGGTGACTGTCTGGGAATACCAGATGCCATAAGCAGCTGGGGACCATGCAGAGAGCCCCCATTAGTGATCCCTTTAATCCTTGTAAGGAGGAGACCAATCTCTATACTATGCTCAATAATGCAAGCAAAAGGCCCACCCTCTCCTACCCCACCTTTTGACTGGTCTGGCTGTGAGCCAAAAGAAATGAATGAATCTGATGATCTATACCAGTGGTTCCCAACCTGGGGGTGGGTGGGGGTGGGGGGAGAATTTAGGTAGTCCAAGGTGGGGAATAAGGCTATTAGGTAAAAATAAGTCTATCAAATGATTTGTTCCTAATTATTTCCACTTGCTTTCTTTGAGTAACAAATACACAGCAGCAGCTGTACAATTATAAAATTAAACTAATTCTTAGTATAAAGCTGTTTAATTATATGTATTGTAAAATAAAGTTATTATTTGAAATTATTCTTTGTTGCAACTTAATAAAAGGAGTGGGGGAATCTAGTAATCTTATTGACAAAAGTGGGGTATAACTTGAAAAGGTTGGGAACCACTGATCTATACCAATCATTATATTCCCCCTGAAGAATCTCCAGCAACAGCCTTCTCCTCACAGCCAAATCGTGTTGGACACCCTGGTTCTCATACGATCACTGAAGTTAAGCAATGTCGAGCCTTGTTAGTACCTAGATGGGTTACCATCTGGGAATACCAAGTCCCGTAAGCAGCTGGGTATCATGTAGAGAGCCTCCTAAGGAGCAGACCGATCTCTACACTATACTTAATAACATAACCCCCGTGCTTGAAAGTAACGTTATCCCGTTGTCCCAGCGATGGTAAACGTGTTCGGGATGAACAAATATCTTCCTTTTAAAAACAAAAATCTTTAATTTGGTAACTTTTTTCCCGGGGTGGTTTAGATTTCCTTGGGGAAGGTTAAAATTGTTTTTGGGGACGGTTCCGGGATGATAGTTAAAGTTAGTCTGGAGCATTCCCCCCACCCCCCTCTGACTGGTCTGGCCTGGCTTGAGTGACAAGAAATTAATGAATCTGATGATCTATACCAATCCTTATGTTCCCACGAAGAATATCCAAAAACTGCCTTCCCCTCACCTGACATACTTATATCTATTGATCTATTCAAGTCAATATTTTCCCAGGAAGAAATTAAATGGATTGCAATCTCATCACTTTCGCTTGATCTCACCTATTCTAGTAGAACAACACCTCTTGGAATTTCTTTTGATGTCAATGTGAAGGCTGCTATTTTGTTTCTTGGCAATCAATTCATATTTCCATATCAAAGTAATTTTAGATTGTACAACAATCGGCTTTTGCCAGTTGGGAAAAACACCGTTTTTGTTTCATCTCCAAATGATATTCTTTTATTTATTTATGGTATTGATAGACTATTTTTAGCCTAGAAAGGCCAGGGAAACTTAGAAGCACTTGGCAAAGTTTGATATCACACACACACACACACACACACACACACACACACACATTTATTAATGTATGTATATTTATGATGTTTATATATTATATACATACAGTATTGCCCATAAACAAGTACACTACTACCACTTTTTAATAGAAAGTTAATTGTCTTCTAAACCAAACATATCAGGATTTTATTATTTCTCATGGAACATTACACAATCAAAATGGATATTATCAGGTATTATTTATGACCAAACTCTACAGCATTGAAACTGGTAACATATGCACAATGTTTTATTTGTATAGTAATAAACATGTTGGATTAGTAAATGTTTGCAGTATCGCCTGCATATGTTACCAGCATTACCATGCTACTTTTCCATGTAATCGCCATCAAGATTGATGCACTTGTCCCATCGGTGCACAAGCGCATAAATACCCTCCTCGAAGAACGTGGCATCAAGCAACTGTAGCCACCCTTGCACCTCTGCAATTTCTTTTCAGAATTTGGAACAGTATAAGGGAGCTGATGGGGACTTTCTGGAGCACATGATCACAGGTGATGAGACCTGGCTGCATCACATTTGTGTAAGGGTGGCTCTAGCGATATGGTTGGGATGTTTTACTTTTATTTATGCACCTGAGCACCGATGGGACAAGTGCATCAATCTTGATGGCAATTATATGGAAAAGTAGCATGGTAGTGCTGGTAACATATGCACAATATTTTATTTGCATAGTAATAAACCTGTTGGATTAGTAAATGTTTGTACCTTACTTTTCGGACATCCCTTGTATAATAAATATTTGCTCTTTTGTCCTCACGCTCTTTTGTACTTATGCTGTTTTGTCCTCACACTCTTTTGTACTTATGCTCTTTTGTACTTATGCTCTTTTGTACTTATGCTCTTTTGTCCTCACGCTCTTTTGTCCTCACGCTCTTTTGTACTCACGCTCTTTTGTACTTACGCTCTTTTGTCTCGTGCACATTTGTTGCCCCACCGACTGTGGCATTCAACACATCAAAATAAAGTACTCAAGACCAGCTCATCTGATCCTGACAAGCGTAGCAAAATGCTGCAAAAGACCAACCTGCAGTGGTCAGGCCACATAGCAAGGATGGAGGACTACTGGCTACCAAAGACTATTCAGAGAACTAGTTCATGGCCAGTGAAGTGGGGCTCCACTGAAGAGATACAAGGACCATCACCTTCTCTAGCATCAACCCCAGTCAATGGACAAGAGAGGCAGCTGAGAAGAATGCATGGCGCTACAAGCCCTACAAATCAACCTCCCAAGCTAAAGCAAAACAGAGGGCGAAAGTAGAAGAAAAAAGGCAGTACTGCAAAGTGAGAGCTCCCCAGCTACCAGACCTTCTCCTGCAACAGTTGCAGAAAGGCCTGTCCCTTCTGCATAGGCCTTGCTGGCCACCTGAAGACTTGCATCAGAATTGGAGGGCCCTCTTAAATCTTTGTTTGTGAAGCCAAGATATTCACTATTATATAGATAAAATATGGAGTCATTCCATATCAAATCACCCAATTTTAGGAACTTTCCCCAGGTTACCTTCTCAGATTCCCCTGAAAAGAAATCACAGATTCTCCTATACCAAACTTATAGATAAATCCTAAATATTAGGTCTGTATCTCTAACAGTTTTGAAATTAAAAATCTTTGAAATTTGACTCAATTCTATTCATTTTGCCGAACAAGCCTTTCCATCCAACATCCAACATTTATAGCCCCTTTGATATGGCACATACTGCTTTGAATCGTTGAAATTAGAGCTAACTTTTTCTGTAGAATTAAAAAATGTAATCAGCTCAGGTATATCTTATGTACGTTTTCCTCCTACAAAGCTCAGAAAATGGCCGGAAATCCAAAACGTAAAAAGACGACATCCACTTTGAGAGCTTCTCACTCAAACAGTATGCAAGATAAAGCACTCATAATCTAACATATTAAGTCATGTGTATGCAGTAACCATATTTATTACGGTAAAACGAATGTCAGAATGATTATTTGAAATGTGCTTGATTTTCGGATGTCCTCAAAATTTTCTATTTTCATGTCCTCATTTGACCATGCAGGCAGTTAACCAACACTTTCATATTTTTACCAGGTATTCTTATGTATCGGAAGATGAGCTGACAAAAATTTGGCATTGTTTAAGATAAGGAGATCTTCATCTTCTTCCTTTGCAAATAGAGTTACAAAATAATTGTTTATTGCGTTGGCACATTCTTTGTTAGTCTTACATTCATTTCCTGTAGAGTTTATTATTTTGTTTATTGGTTTTCTAATATTTTTCTTTCAGTTCACATATTTGTAGAAAGTGTTTTTGTTGTTTCATTTCTTGTACTAGGTTTCTTTCATACTAACATTTGTTTTTTCTAATTAATCTTGTTGTTTTATCTCTGTGAAGTATTTTGTTGTTTTGTTTTTTTAGGTATTTTTGCCAAGCATATCTTTTAGCTTTTTTAGCTTTTTTAGCTTTTTTATTGAACCAGGTTATTTTTTAATTTCTTTTTAACGTTTTGTTTTGTTTTGTTTTGTGTTCTGGTTTGTTTTTGGGACATTATTCATTTCTATATTTAGATTGTTTGTTGTATGGATGTGAGGGAATGGTTAGACAATGTGGAAAAGAAAGAATATGAGACATGTGTTACATCTCAAACATTTTTATTATCATGAAGATGCATTTAGTCACTGAGTGACGTCTTCAGAAGAAAATTGAACATAGCAGTGTCCTGCGGTCATCCATGTGGTGTGCTGTGAATGAAACTAGATGTGTTTTGTGTATTATATGCCAAGTTCCCTGGTTTGTTAAAAGGGTGTTACTTTTTTGAAGGGGTCAATGTGTGGGTTTTGAAGTGGGTGGTACTGGGGTGTTGGATGGATGGTATTTAGATTGTATATTTTTTTGAATTTTTTCCACATTTGGTTGATTTTATTGTTTTCAAATACATATGTCCAGTCTATATCAAATGTTTTCTTTGTGTTCTCATCATTGCATTTAAAGTAGTTGTAAATGTTTTGATTGTCAATATTTGTTTTAATGTTGTATTCAAACGATATTGTAGTGTGTTTGCTTCCATTATTTTTAGGCTTTCTATGTTGTCATCTTTTCTGGTTATAATTATATCTAGTGTATTCAGGTTGTTATCTCCCCTTACTCTTGTTGGCTCTTTAATATATTGTGTTAAGTGGTTGTCTTTTATGCTATTGATAGATCTATTGGACAATGAACTTTCACTGCCGGATCCTCTGAGTTTATTCCAGTCTATATTTGGGATATTATCCAACTATTATCAAGTTATCACATTTAATGGCAAAAGTGTTTGATAACTGTTCCAATAGGAAATTTTCGTTATTTGTTTCATTTGGATAGTTAGAGTAGATAGGATACGGACAATAACCCAGCGGACAATAACCCCACCCTACCGGACAATAACCCTACCTAATAGAAAATAAAACAGAATTTGTTTTGGACCATCACCTTAACAAATGATATTATAATGCATCTATTCCCCTTTGTTCTGCCAAAAGTCTACTTGTGTAAAAAAACACAAATATTCATTAATTAAATTATGTTTTGATGGGCATTTTTCTTCCCTTGATAAATTTGTGATGGGCCAAAACTTTAAACAAATCCAGAAAAAAAACTCATAAAATAAATAAGAGAATTCATGAAAGAAAAACAAAGGGGAATAGATGCATTATAATATCGTTTAAGGTGATGGTCCAAAACAAATTCTGTTTTATTTTCTACTAGGTGGGGGTTATTGTCATGGACCCAGAGTAGATGGCGCTAATGCAATTATGCACCCCCATATGAAAAAAACAATGGAGATAACTCTAAATTCTTATAAAAGTGAGGAAAATTGCTGTTTATTTCAATTAAAATAATTTTCCAGATGTGGAATTTGAGCGTGACAAAAATGTTTCACACAAAAATTCAATTAAAATAATTTGACACGTGTGGAATTTTTCAAAAGGTTGGTTAAAAACATTTTACAAAAAAAACTAACAAATTGCTGTTTATTTCAATTAAAATTGAGTGGAATTTTTCAATTAAAATAATTTTCCATGTGTGGAATTTGAGCGTGACAAAAACGTTTCACAAAAAAAGGAAAAGGTCAATTAAAAACATTTTACCAAAAACTAACAAGAAATCAGTTTTATATGGGGGTGCTTAACTGCATTAGCGCCGTGTAGACTCTTCTATATATTATGCCAAAGAGTAGGGTATTTTTTTCTATTTTAATTTTGCACCAAAGTGATTCGTCAAAGTGTTTATGATTCAAATCTTCACTGAGTTCCGCTTCTAAGTTTTTTCTAGTGTAAATTATTAGTCTTCTTATGTGTTGGCTGTCTTTTCTAATTAGGTTGTTGTCCATTTATTTCCAGAGTATCGTTTGATAATTTTGATGTACACCATGTTTCATTTATAGATATTATGTCTAGATCTTCTAGATTTATTGCTAGACTTTCTGCATTTATGAACCAGCATTTGATGTTGGATTCTTCTATTGTATCATTTTTTGTTTGTATTTAGGTGTTGCTTGTATTTTTTCATTTGGTTTATTTAGTTTTTTGTGTTTGAAGCATTCTCCTTCTTTTTTTTTTTTGGTTTGGGCAGAT
Organism: Architeuthis dux; assembly: GCA_006491835.1. NCBI lineage: Eukaryota > Metazoa > Mollusca > Cephalopoda > Oegopsida > Architeuthidae > Architeuthis > Architeuthis dux. The sequence goes on from VCCN01003871.1 coordinate 1,107,734, forward strand.
TTTTCTTGTTTGGTTATTATTAATATTTGTTGTATTCCTTATTTTCACTATTTTGAAGTTTATTATTTTTATGTCCGTTTTATTAGCTCTTCCAGCTTTGTATTCCATGTAGACTTTCTTTCTTTTTTTTTTTTAGACGGATCTCGTTGTTGTGTACTCCGGTGTAGATTGATTTATTTTTTGTACTTTGTTTGCTATTGGTAGTTGTTAGTACTTTAGAAGATAGGGAAAATAGAATAGTTTAGTTAGTGCTGATTTAGAAAATGCAGAAAATAGGTGTTACTGACTTAGTTGACCAGTTGCTTCTGACTGAATAGTATTGCCTGAAATGTCTAGAAAACAGGAAGTGCTTCTAATAATAGCACAAGCTAACTCCTGTTGTCCCAAGATTATGACATAACATTTTTGTGAAGTTCACAAATGTTGGTTATATCTGTTTTTGAACTTATTTTTTGTGGTTCGCTTGTTCCAAATATAATTAGATTATTTTTTCTTTTTTTTCTCTTTCAGTTTTTTCATTTAGATATTCATTAATTCTTCAGTTACTTCATCTTGAGTAACGTTTACTTATTGCTTTAATGTTAGAAAGCATTCAGATGTCATATCTTTGTCAACGCCACTAGAAAATCTGAATGAAATTCATTGAACTTTTGGAGATATCTTGCAGACAGGAAAATAAAATTGGTGATATTATCTATTTTGGACATATAACATGGGGGAAATTGTGTATGGATTCCCTCAAAGATTTAATCAGTTCTTCCTTTGCCTAGTGTCCACCTTTTCAGAAAATCTGAATGAAATTCATTTAGAACTTTTGGAGATATCTTGTGGACTGGAAAGAAAGTGAACCAACAAAACAGACGCGACCAAAAACATATACCTCTTTACAACTTTGTTGACAGAGGTAAAGTATGTGCACACACACACACACTTATATATATGACTACTAGCCCCATTAATTTTTTATGATTTAATTTTTGCTGAAATTGGTTTCGTTTTTTTCTATCAATGTTGTACCCAGTCGTAGTGCTTATTAAAAACAAAACAAAAGTTTAGGCCATGTGAAACCTTAATTTAATGATTGTCAGATATCTACTATTTGAGCCATCTGTCTGTTCGTTTGTTTGCATGTGCCTCTTCTTCGGTAAAACTACAAAGCCAATTGAAATGATATTTGGCATGGAGAATCAATAAATATCTCTAGACAATCTTTGGTTCTGAAGATTATTCAGATATTACACCAGAAGAAGGCCAAAGAATGTGTTAACAACACAAACAACAAGGAGTTCAATTGTCCGAAGAACTATTTGTATGTTAATGACCCTTCTCGAAAACTATAGAAAATATCAATAAAATATTTGTTTTACTAATACTACTAGCACAGAAATTAAAACACAACTGACAGAATCAATGTCTGAAAAGTAATGTACAAACATTTATAGTCCGGGGGCCAGCAGGGGCTATCGTGCAGCCC
>VCCN01003871.1:1298230-1316233 GCA_006491835.1 Architeuthis dux
TGATCACCCCCAACACAGCATGTATGGGTGGCAGTGATTCATTTATTTCTCTTGGAATGCTAGTAAACCAACTGTCTTATAGGATGGCAAGTATGGTAAATATTAGTACAAAATTTTAAAAATTAAATTTACATTTGAGATCTCATTAATCACTAAATCCTGATGTCTGGTTGATAGAACTTGTCTTTATTTACAGATTTGTATGATTATTATTCAGTGATTCTTATTGAAAACTAAAACAAATCTAGAATTGCGAAATATAAAAGAATTATTTAACATTTTATGTGATAAATGTTGCACATAAATTGTATAAGAAGGGGTACAGGTTTCGCCCACTCTCCGAAAGTAAAGCATTCCGATAAAAACATTCCGTAAGTCGAAATGGCATAAAATGAAGAAACTATTACTATTAATTTATATGGGCAACATTTTTTATCATTCCCAAACCCAGTGGTGTAGCTAGGGTTCTCAGCGCCCGGGGGCAAAACTAATTGTTTAATATTCAAATGGTTCTTCGGACGATTGAACTCCTTCTTGTTATTTGTGTTGTAAACACAACATTTTGGCCGATCCATTCTTCGGCCTTCTTCAGGTGTAAAATCAAAGAAATTATGTTTAAAGGCAGGGTAGCCCTTATAGCACATGGCCCGGGTGTTTCTGTGTCTTTGTCCTGTCGGGTTTAATTGTTTAATGTTTTGATTATTTATTTTGTGACTCATTACCCACTTAATGATAATAATATGAAGAATTAAATACCACCTTACATAGGCCTAAAATAAAGTCACACTATAACATTTAATTAGTATAAATTGAATTAAAATATTACTTATTTTATTAAACAAAATGTTTTTCCTACCCAGAAAATCAAAGTTGTGACTTTTCTTCCTATTATGTTTTTTAGGTAGCTCAGGGTAATGCTACATTGTGACTTTTCTTCCGTGACTTTTATTCCTGTGACTTTTATTCCAGGAATCTTTTTAAAATATATTATAGACTTTGCACCCCTTCACACTTTTGTTCCCCCAGTCGCTCCCCTCTTGCCACGCCACTGCCCAGACCCAAAAAATATCTTACCAAATCAAAGCAAATAACACATAAAACCTAAAAAAAACACTAGCATATAGTAGAAGCAGGAATTATATGAGAGGAAGAGGGTGCACACTGCCTCTATAATGGCTTTCTGAAAAACAAACAAACGCTGAATGCTATTTTCACTTTTCACCTTTTTTCATAAAATCGAAAAAAGTGGCGTAAAGCGAACTGTCGAAAAGCAAGGGACACCTGTAATGATGTACTCGTTGGACAAATTTCTGAGGTTAATTTTGTTGAGAGGGGATTGAACTGGATCAATCAGTATATACGTGTTTATAAAATTAGGAACACACACACAAACACACACACGCACATACACACACACCTATGTATGTAAAGTAAAAGTCAATCTCATGTAACAACCAAGATGCCTAACCGGGTAAAACTTTTGTAAAAAATGAACCCCAAATTTTGCATCAAATATTGATACAATTTTTTTTTCTAAAAATTTACATTTGAGATCCCATTGATGTCTGGTTAATAGAACTTGTCTTCATTTATCTGTTTAAAAAAAGGCAAAATCTTTGTAAAAAATGAACCCAAAATTTTGCATCAAATATTGATACACATTCTTTTTCTAAAAATTTACATTTGAGATCCCATTGTTGTCTGGTTAATAGAACTTGTCTTCATTTATCTGTTTAAAAAAAGGCAAAACTTTTGTAAAAGATGAACCCTAAATTTTGCATCAAATATTGATAAAAATGTTTTTTCTAAAGATTTCCATTTGAGATCCCATTGATGTCTGGTTAATAGAACTTGTCTTCATTCACAGATGTTTGTATGATTATTATATAGTGTTTTTTTTTATTGAAATATAAAACAAATGTAGTATTGCTAAATATAAAAGAATTGATAATATAGTTTATGTGATAAATACCATATATGTAAAAGTCAATCCTCCAAACTGATTTAATTAGGCAGGTGAGAGCATCTTTAAATGATGGATATGATTAAAATATGAAAGACTTGTTTTGACAGCTGCCTTTTTAGGCTTGAAATTAGACCCAGCCATTTGATAGAGCCAACAGTTGAAAGGAGTTGTTCTATTTTACTGAGTTGTTGAGAATCTTAAGTTTGCCACAGCCTTTTAACTGATAAAGTGAGAATCTTTATCATTGGTGATCTATTGGAAGCCATTTTTAACTTTTTAAAGCAGTGGTTGGGGAACTTTTGGGGAGTATTATCAAAAATGTATTTGTGTTAAATGACATTAGCCCCAGACAAACAAAAACAGGCTAATTTCTCTTAAAAGAAAAAATAAACTTCTCTCAAGGTCCAGAATTAATAAAAGACTTAAAAAGCCACAAATACTGTACAAGGATCTACCGTAAGATCGTCTGCCCGATAGATCACCCGTGGGTGGTTATTTTAGTTGGGCATTTATTTGGGTGTCAAGTTTTTGTAGATGAAAATTTGAAAGCATCTATGTTTTAATGCACTTTAGTATAAAAAAAACTGGACAACTTGAATACACATATAATAATTAAGACATCAAGTCTGAAATATCTGTCAATTCGTTTTATGAACAAAAAGTTGCACCAAAGAAATTAATTCGCCCAATACTTCTTCAACTTCACTATTGCCGAATGAGTTTGAAGACAAACAAGTTATATTATTTATTTATTACAAAAAAGGTACTAAATACAGTCTATATAATATATAGACTGTATTTAGTATATATATATGTTTGGCTCTCGTAGCAACTTAAAAAGAAAACACTGTCCAAAGAAGTACCAAATACAATTAAAATTAAAATTGTCGATTGATAGTGAAGTGAATAAAAACATGTGAGTCATAACTTTTATTGTTTTATTATGCTCAATTTAGCAGTTGTGATGGCCTTTGAATAATGGCCCTGGGCTATCATTGTTTGGTCCATTTTTTCCACCCAAATTTGGCTGTTTTTCTGTTTTATCACCCTGGGTGATCTTACAGTAGATCCCGGTACAAAATTAATAAGAAATTTAGAAATTAAATTCCAGTACCATAACACATTGTTTAAAACACAGAAACTGATTTCCAATATTTTCCTACATTTCCAGGGACACAGTAGTTAACATTTGAAAGTAAGCTGTTTTACTACTTATCTGTAAAATAAGAAATCACAAATTAAAATATGTGCTGTTACCTAAATTAAAATAAAAATGTTCATTTTTACCCCATTTGGGATAATTTCCCCCTGTCCCCCAACCACTGTTTTAAAGTAAACTTTCTCAAACTACTTCAGATCTGTCTCTGTCTTAATTGTCTTTAAAATGTTCCAGCCAATATATTCTTTTCTCAGGTCTATATTGCATCCAGTGTGGAGGTGTGGAGTGGTGTAACGGTTACTGGCATGGAAAATGGAACCGGGTTCAAGTTTCAGCCTAGGTTGCTTATGTTCACTTAACACTAATGCCCGTGGGAAAAGCATTTCCTACCAGCAGGGTAAATAACAGGGCAGTTGGCACCCTTCAGCCCACTAAGACAGACCAACTAGGAGAAGGTTGCTGTGACAGAAAAGACCTAAAGTGGTGGCACGGGCTGTCACTACCCATCAAGATAAGGCATCAAGGTAGACCATACTGGGTTACCAGCATCTCTCTGCAATTGGATATAAGGGCTTTGAAGACCAAGTTCTGTGGGGATTGAACTTGAAACTCTTTCTCCACACTAATCCAACTCCCTAACAAATGGCCAAGGGTTTCAATCATCTTCCCAAAAATATGATGAAGGAACATTGAAACATTCTCAACTACGAGGAAACGCTAATAATATTGCATCCAGTAGATTTCTACTTCTAAAAAATTCTAGAAACTACACTTGACGAAGGCCAAAGAATGTCAACCAAAAGTCAACAAAGATGATGACAGTAGTCTGAAAAATATCTCGAGTAATAGCACCTTAGTTTATCTTGATATATTTTTTATTAAATGAAGCATTGTCAACCATTATAGATTTTTGACTAGTATTTATTCAATCTTGATTTCAGTTGCTTTTCATTGCAACCATTCAGACCATTAGTCTATGGACATCAGTAAATAGTGAGGATCAGATAAAAGGCCCAAGGCGGGTTCTTTGTCCAATCTGCGTTGTTTACTACCCTTCAAGTCGCAAAATGGTGGTCTGAGTGGTTACAATAAAATGCAAGATGAATGAAGTCAAAAATTGATAGTGCCTCTGTTCTATTCCCTTTTAAGATTAAAGATGAGAGGGTATTTTGTAAAACTGGACACAGCAGAGTCAACTTCTAGGAGTTTGTATTAAATATTGATGAAGCATTAATCAAGTGACTCTAAGCCACATGTCAGATGCTACATGTTTGAGATCATGGATAATGGTTTGTCTTTTCTGGACAATTTAAAAATGGTTTTAAGAAAGGTGTAGCACAAGAATTTTTTGTGAAAGAACGGAAAAATTAATTTTGCAAAGAGATTTTTGTTTCATAGATTTTTTGTTAGTTTATTGTTTTCGTCTATAACTTTTAGAAAAGTCATTAACATTCCAACTTTTATTCGAACAATCGAATCTCTTTTTCTCAAAGATGGGAAGAAGAGATTTGATTGTCCGAACAAAAGTTGGAATGTTTTTGTCTTGTTTTTTTTAAAATTGAATAAAAAACAGTTTTATTTCTTAAACTGTTCACAACTTGTTTTTTTTTAGTTATCAATTTGAAGATGATAAAAATGATATATTTTGAATGATACAAAAAAAAAAAGATAAAATTTTAATTGCCAAAAAATGAAATAAACTTTTCGGGGTTGGGGATTTATACAAGGATTTTTTTTTTACAAAATGTACATTTTATTTTTTTTATAGTTTGAAAATGAAAAAAAAAGTATCCAAATGGAAAATTCAAATCATCAAACTGATAATTCTTAATTTCTCTTTCTTTATGGGGACAGAAAGATATACAGAAGGGCAGGAAATATACAAGGAAACATTTTGCCACATTTTGCAATAACGTTTTTTTTTTAATTCATTTATAACACTGGAGACTTTCCAGACAGGCCTTGTAGTTTTAATTTAATCTTTTCACTGCTTTTTATCACAATGCTTTTAGCTGATTTAATTTTTGAACATTGAATTAAATTGCAGGAATTTAGAACAGGGATCGGCAAACTACGGTCCCCTGGCCAAATCTGGCCAACAGCCTTAATTTCATCTGGCCCACAGCCTCATTTCATCTGGCAAACACCCTTATTTCATCTGGCAAACACCCTTATTTCATCTGGCCCACAGCCTTATTTCATCTGGCCAACAGCCTCATTTCATCTGGCCCACCCACTTCATTGAATATGTTGTAATGTTTATATGTATCTATGCTTTTTAAAATGGATAAACACGCTGACAATTTACCCAACCAGCCCCTGTTTTACAAGCCCCGGAAGTGGGAGTTGGGAAGATCTCTCTGGTCAGGCAAAATCGCCCTGTCAACACGTGTTTGTTTCGTCTCTCAGCTTCTTATCTTAACACACTAAATACAGAGGAACCAAACGCTTTTCGAACTACACAAAGCTAAAACAGAAAGAACGACAAGCTAACAAAGGCACTAATACCAGACGACGTTACATATGTGCATACAAAATATTTTGTTTTCCTTATATATCTTTGGTTAGTGAACAATAAAATTCAGTATTGAAAGATAGAGTCTCATTTTTGCAGTAGGTTCAAATTAATCAATGTTTTATAGCTAAAAATGGCTCAACACTATGCATTCCTGCTGCTTTAAAACACTTGGCTAACTAGGGCAATAGATGTTATATCCCATCATTCAAATCTGTTTTTTTATTATACTCAGTAAAAACATGTTTGTATATTCAACATTTTCCTTTTAAGTGTTTCTTTCGATATATATATATATATATATATGGTGCTGTCCAACATATAACTGTTGTTCATTATAAAGTTAATTTCCATGGCTCTGTATGATCATTGTTAATCACTACTACACACAACACTGGTTTATTGCTGGGTTTAGGTTATTCAGGTGTTCCGACATTTATATGTATCTATGTATCTATCTATGTATCTGGACTTTGCCCAGCCCTAACCGTTCATAGTAGAAACTTGAAATTTTACTCATGAGTAGGGAAAATATTTTTTTTTTTGTTGAAAATTCCTCCCCTAAATAGGTTTTTAGAGGGGGGTTTAATATGCAATGTAAGTTTATGCTAAATTGGTCACAAGTTTGTAACCATTTGTTTTTTGAAAATTCAGACCTTTTTTAGTTTTTACAGCCCAACAAAAGGCGAGAGAAGTAACTTATTCATTGATCACCCCTTTTTCCAACTTTTAATTGATCACCCCCAACATAGCATATATTAGCATATATGGGTGGCGGTGATTCATAATTTTCCTTGGAATGCTAGTTTCATTTATTATTCGGTATGACCTGCCAGACATAAAAACATTTCTAATCCGGCCCGTCTCCCAAAAAGTTTGCCGACCCCTGATTTAAAACAAAAAAGTAGCCTTGGACAAGACCTGAACTTGCAACCCAGACCTTGAGAGCTTGTCATTCATGGATGGGACTTTACTATTAGGTTACAAAACCTCAATCTTCCTGCCATTATCTTCTTTTTTTCCAATTTATTCCATGCTGTATTGTTGACTACTTAGTAGTCATAGTAGTAGTCTTGTTTTGAGTTTCTGAGATCAAGTATTTTCCTTATTAAGATTTATGAGGAGGTCGGAGTGGTGTAACGGTTATGGGTTACAGAAAATGGAATTGGCAAGTCAAGTTCAAATTCCGGCTGAGGCTATTTGCATTCACTAATGGCCTTGATAAAGGCATGAATCCATCTCTTCTCTCCCCAGCTATGGCTAAAATAACAGGGCAGAATGGGGTCTCTAGCCTTAGTTGGCAACCAGTCTAGGAGAAGGAAAACCACTCCTCCCCTCCAGGTATTGGTAAAAATAACAAAAATATGGGGGGGTGGGTCTTGCCATCTGACCACCTAAAAACCTACTCGCTGAATAGGATCGACATGCAAGCACCGATTGGATCCAGGATCCAGGAATAATTACTAAGTTTAGCTCAGATGGCCAAATTGGGTAAAATGTAACTAAAAAGTGTGTGTGTGGCGCGGGGGGCTAACTGTCATGAAAATCTGCATTCAAAATCATAGTTTTTACTTGAGCTTGAACACTGACCTTTGGCACACAACTATCTCGACCATGAAGTAGGCCGAAGTATTTTCATTATTACACTGGCTGGCTGGCTATGTATGTATGTATCACACGTACAGGCCGCACCAATGGTGCTAGAGGACTGAACATTTAAACATTTACTCCTTATTATATCTGGAAAAAACGTGTTTTTGTTTTGAAAATTCCCCCTGTAAAGAGGTTTTTAGTAGGGGGGGGGGGGTTAAATTTACAATGTAAGTTTATGCTAAATTGATCCCTAGTTTGTGTCCAGCAGCATTCACGCTTATTTTTTTTGAAAATTCAGACTTTTTTAGTGATCACCCAACAGAAGGTGAGAGATGTTCATTGATCAACCCTTTTCCCAATGTTTTAATTGATCACCCCCAAATGACATGATGTTCGTCACATGACAGTTTCTATTGAGTAACCAATTTTATTATTCATTTTGATTGGAGTCTTTTTGCTCACTTTTATAACAATGTGTTCAGCTGCCTTTATTCAAAAATGTTACTAAAATACATGGAATAATGAAAAACTTAGAGGAAGCCATTTATAAGATAATGTTATCAAATGATTATTGTTATCAAAATCAGTCGATCCCAAACACTTTATTTAAAATTAATCAGAAATTACAGGTCTGGTTAGTCACTCATTATAAACCGTCACGTGATCAACGTCTTTTGGCAGTATGCTGTGTTGGGGATGATCAATAAAAAAAATTGGCAAAAGAGGTGATCAATGATTAAGTTACTTTTCTTGCCTTTTGTTGGAAAGTGATCACTAAAAAAGTCCTAATTTTCAAAGAAAACCAAGTGTGAACACTGCTGGACACAAACTAAGGGATCAATTTAGCATAAACTTACATTGTAAATTGAACCGTCTACTAAAAACTTATTATAACAAGGAGTAAATGTTTAAATTTCCAACCCTCCAGCCCCATTGGTGTTGCCTGTTGATGTGACAAATACATACTTAGCCAGCCAGACCTACTTAAAAACTGAAGAAACCTATGTTGATGTTCACAGTTTTGGTTGACAATTTCTAATTAAAAATTATCCATTTACTATAATCAAATATTCTTATAATGTAAAATTGTTTATAACAATGAATTTAATAACACAACAATGAATTTATAACAATGAATGTAAAATCAAGGAATGGATAAATTTTATATCCGACAGTATATGATAATTATAAAGACAATTATTAATTAATAATTAATTGGGAACCCATATCAGCCCGGCATCTGTATTAGCAATTGTTAAACGGGTAGCCTAGATTGTATAAATGAATAAAGAAACGAGTGCTGGAAGCAACCTATACGCAATCCTACTCTTTACCACTGAGCTAACAGCACTTTCATGGCAAAGGCAGCAGTCAGAAACATGACCAGCTGATAACATTAAGCAAAGAATTTACAAATTGGAACAATTTACATTTATCATTTAATAATTAATTGGGAACCCATATCATATCATATTCTATCAGAAACATATACATTCGTTTGAATCCTTATTCTAACCGATCATATCATTAGGCACATGATATGAAGTGGCCCCCTATGTCAACAGTATGAATGTATACTGTAGACTGTCAACCAATTGGAAATTGGAACAAATTTGCATTGATTATCATAAATTTACATTCATCATATCATATTCTATCAGAAACATATACATTCGTTCGCTTCCTTATTCTAACCGATTGTAACATTAAGCACATGATATGGAGTGGCCCCTATGTTGACAGTCTACAGTATATATTCATACTGTCGACATAGGGGGTCACTTCATATCACGTGCCTAATGATATGATCGGTTAGAATAAGGAAGCGAATGAATGTGTATGTTTCTGATAGAATATGATATGATATGGGTTTCTAATTAATTATTAAACAATCAATGTAAATTTATGACAATCAATGTAAATTGGAACAATTTTTAAATTCTTTGCTTAATGTTATCAATTGGTTATTGCTATCTGAAAGACCCTGTCCCGAAGTGATCACAATAAGCAGCTTCTAATGTACTTCATCTCAGAATCTCGAAACAAAGTCAACAGTGTAATCAGATCATTGTAAGTACCTGAATGACCCATTGGATTAAAAAGGTCTGATCTGAAATGTGTTGTATAAATCTGATCAATTAATAGGTATTGATCAGTTTCAAAGCTATTATTATATCCATCGTTATAGCTGCAGGTGCTTTTTCTTTAATTTGGATCGCTTGAACTTTAGACGGATCAAATGAGCCCATGCATATTTTTCTGACCAAATCAATTTTGGCATATGAGCAGATTTATGGAGATTATTTCATTACTCTTCTATGGTGAACAGTCTATGAACCTTTATAATATGGATCAAATACTGTTGATATTTACTAAGCTTAGTCTGGCACAAGGCCACAAGTGTGTGGGTACCCAGTGAGTAGTCTAGCACAAGGTGACACATGTGGATCACTCAGTGAGTATCAAACTCACTAGAGTAGTAATGGGCTTCAAGACTAGCTTGCTAACCATTGCTGCATGACAAGGCACTCATTTAATAAACTTAGCTAATCTGAAACAAGGTAACATGTGGATCACACAGTGAGTATCAAACTCACTTCAAGACTAGCTTGCTCATCATTACTCCAGGACAAGGCACAAATTTACTAAATGGACCTTAGTCTAAGCACAAGGTGACACATGTGGATCACCCAATGAGGACTGAACTCACTAGGTGAGGTGCCTAGAGATAAAATACTATCCGTTTTTGTCGACATGTTACTTTGTAATATTATTAGTAGTGATAGCAATTGGACTAAATAGCACCAAGAGGCATTAGTGCATTTAAGTCAAGGCATAACATGGTGAGTACAATTTCAAATAATACAAAATTTAGTCCAAATTAGAAATTAGTACAAAGTCTAAAGTATTACAAATTACTTATTTTTAAAAGAATTCAAATTACAGACTAAAGAAATGCTTGAATCTCATTCAGAAGAAATGATTATTAAAGATCTAATTTTTGAATTTGGATATTTCTCCACCTCCCCATGAGGGAAGACACACAGTTGAGTTTAGTGTGAAGACTTTTTATTCACTGGTCACGGATGACCATAAGTATTTGAGTATAAAAAAGAAACAGCCAATGTTAAGATGAAGATGTTCACTATTCAAAAATAGCAAAGAAATATTTTACTGGGCAGAAATTTTAATGTAAAGTTTTATGATATTGATAAAAGTCTGTAAGTTTTATGAGGTAGAGAATAAGTATTTTTTCTGAATTACCAGCAAATGAATAAAGATAAAAAGAAAGCTAAATCACTTCAAACTACCTTGTATTTAATTATAGCAACTCGAAATGGGTTGATGTCAAGGGTCTTTGATAAAATTATTGAACCTTATCTGGAACAAGGCTATGAGATAAACATACCTAAAGCACCCAGTTATCCATATAACAGCAGAAGTTAGTGAAGTACTTATTTTAGTGCAATGAAAGGGTACGTTCTGGTGGTTAGAGCTAATAAATAAATAATAAAAATGTTAAAATAATTTATACGGCCAGTTATCCATTTATTCTGTTGGTTAGAGCTAATAACAAGAGTCAAAATGTTAAAATAATTTATACTGCCATGTTAGGATGTGATTTTTTTCCTCCTTTTTAAATATTTTGTTGTTATAATTAAATCTCTATTTAATAGAGTAAATGAATGATTTTAGAGGAAAATAACATTTATCATACTACCCATCTTATGATGATTAAAAAGACAAGCAAAGTTTTTTCTTTCAGTGTTCATTAGTTCATTTCAAAAGGTTTTTTTTTCCAGATGAAATTGACGGCTGTTTAACCTTTAGCAATCTGCACTATTTACAACGGCACCAAGATTGTGTGCATTTAGGAACTTTGAAAGCCTTGCATGTCTGTTCGTGAATGATGAAAATTGGCATGAAATTGTCATGACAACATGACCAGAAATTCAAACAGACTATCGTTCAGCTGCAGTGGCAGGACACAGTTATTGCTCGGCAAACAAAGTCACCTACAGAAAGCTAAAGGTTAAGAAGGGATTTTAACCAACAGATGTCAAGGCTTTAAACCAGCAGATACTGCAGAGGCCTTTACACGCCATGCTAAATCAGTCATCACTTGTGAACAATAGATAAACCCGCCGAGCTTCCTTGATAACCAAATACAGATACGTTGAGTGATCCTGTAGGGTAGGTGATTCTCAAACGGGAGGCACTTGATTCCCAGGGGAAGAATTTCCTATGGGGAGGTAAATTAGCCAGGGGAGGAATTAGGAAGGTATTTCACTCGAGGGGAAGAACGCATAATGGTGAATATAATAGGGGAAAAATTACTAGATGGCAATTTAAAATGGAGGAAGTATTGAGGAAACCCGGGGTCGCAGGGGGAGGAATGTTTTCTGGGACTCTGAGAACCACTGCTTTTGAGAGAGAGAGAGACAGAGACAGAGAGAGATCACCTGTCTGTTTTTGTGTTTTGTCTTTTTTTAACTTTACCTTGTTAGACATCTTTGTTTGCACACAAGGAAAAAGGAAACATCTTTTACAGAACAAATCATCTCTACTGATGGGTTTTATTAAAAACGAAAAAAAAAAAAGAAAAAGATACCTGTTTTGATTGTATTTACACGTTAGTAGTTTCTGTGACAATATGTTTGTTTGCGCTCTCCTCCTCTGTCGGTGGAAAGTCTGTCAGCCCAAGCGGAAGGGGAGAGTTTGAGCTAGATCTCGACGCCGAGGCACCTGAGCCAGGTGTTTCTTGACTGTCAAGCTTACCTTTGTTTTGTAAAATGTCCGCAGTGGAGTTGGCAGGACATTTCACCTTTACAATGTTCGGCTCAAAAATGACACTGATATGTGGAGTCTTATTGGCACTGAGATTTTCTTTAAAATCTGAACTACCAGCATACCCACCTTCCGCCATCTTGGAGCTGGAATCAGCTAATGATTCATCCCTATTGCATGTTATATTATCTGTCACACATTGTTCCTCACTTAGGCATGCATCAGATATAATGTCATCGGGTGTCACCTCGGAGACACCAGTTTCGCTTGTGATATCTTCCAAGTCCTTTGAACTAATTGTAAATGGCGTCAAAGTTTCAGAGGTCAGTTCCTCTTGAACGAGGTCCATGTTGTGACTTTGAACTTTGACTGTAGTTCTTGGAACCAAAAGCCTATGTTCTGGCATTGGACAGAGAAATTGTTCCTTTGGTACATGTGTTAAGTTGCATAGCAACTCAATGGTTGTTCGCAGTTCCTGACGGATGCAGCTCATTTCCTTGGAAAGAGAAGTAATGTCCGTTTGCATTGTTTCAAGAGTGCAGTTTTTTTGTTCATTTTGCCGATATTCTTCTTCTTCTTGTTTTTTTTCTGTGAATAAAAGATAAAATAATAAGTACGAGAAGTACGTGTAGAAATTCAATGTTTATTGCCAAATTTTAAATTCATGTACAGTGAACCCTCATTAAAATGGACCCCTTTGAGTCGGATATTGGATAAAACTGTCAAAACTTCTGTAACTTAAAATCAATTAATTTATCGTAATAATCTTTGTGTTATTAATAAAAGAAAGATTGCAGAAAATTATCAACTAAAAATTATTTCTGTAGACAATACAAAACCGGAGATAATCAGGGTTTAAAAATGTGTTTACACTCACGAACCTGTGATCTAGTAGAATTTGCATTCAGAAATTGTTGCCCAATTTTCACACACATTTTAAAATTTCACCAAAAATATACTAATGGGCCAATTTCAATAAAATCTTCGAGATGTATTCCATTTTGAATGAATTTTGTTATCAGAAGGGCATTTTGTAAGAAAATTCATAGCATAGTATCGTAAATGGACCACTTAAAAATTACTACTACAATTACAACTCCACATTTAGAAGTAAACAAACTTATAACGGTTAGGGATTTTTCTTACCTGAACAAATTAACCTCATTATATGTTAAATAATTTTATAAAATATATATATATTTTATATAGTTATATGATGTATCATATTTAGTGTACAGTGTATATACTTTCCAATATCATATACGTATAGTATTAACTCCTACCATCGATTAACTCGGACAATCAGCTAAAACAGACACCCTTGCCTCCCTATTAGACCGTTTTAATGAGGGTTCACTGTATTTATGTAATAGTTCCTATAACTTTGCTGAAGTGTTTCATTATATACAGGCATTATTTTTTTCATTTAGCAATAAAGTATTTTTTCATTTAGCAATGAAGTATTTTTTCATTTAGCAATAAAGTATTTTTTCATTTAGCAATGAAGTATTTTTTCATTTAGCAATAAAATATTTTTTCATTTAGCAATAAAATATTTTTTTCATTAAGCAATAAAGTATTTTTTCATTAAGCAATAAAGTATTTTTTCATTTAGCAATAAAGTATTTTTTCCTTTAGCAATGAAGTATTTTTCATTTAGCAATGAAGTATTTTTTATACTTTAATATACTTTAATATTTTATTGCTAAATTTATTTGTAAACAAAGTAAATAGAAAAAAACTAAATTGTGAACTCAAAAAAACACACGTCTATTTTAACTTTCTGTTAGAATCAAAGTGACGTCATTCTTTCCTTCTTCAAATTTCTCTTTAAAAAAATGTGAGAAAAATGTCATAAATTATTATTGCTTAATTAAAAAAAATACTTTATTGCTAAAAAATGCTAATCATAATCTGAGCCTTCAGCGAGTCATAATCTTTTTGTTGCTGGAGGGTCTTGCCTCGATATTGATGGCTGCTGACTTATCAGGGTAATGGTTGCTGAAGGTTGGGGTGGCTGTGGGTATTTCCTAAAATAAGACAACAATGAACTTTGCCAAATCGATTGACTCTTCCTTTCAGGAAAGATTTCTCTGTAACATGCGATTCTGTTTGATAGCATTTTACCCTCAAGTAGAACTTCTAGTAAAATTGGCATCAATCCTCACAAACCCTGCCACTACTTTATAAACTAAGTCTATGTAATATTCTAAAACCTTTGTTGTCACTTCAACAATGTTCACAGCATTTTCACCAGGAGAAGATTCCATCTCAAGAAATGCCTTCCTTTTCTCACCCATAGGACTCTTGAACAAGTAGAGGCCATTGTACAGTCATTAATTGAACTAATATCAATATAATAATAATGAAAGATTTTAACATATTGCGAAAATTACCAAAATATGAGACAGAGCCATAAAGTGAGCAAATGCAGTTTGACAAAATGACGTCGATCGACTGATTTGATGCAGCGTTGCTGCAAACCTTCAGTTTATAAAAGAGAGCAATATCTGCCGAGCGCAATAAAACAAGATTTGTCTGTACAGAAGCAGTTATATATTTATAAGCCTAGGATATTTAAACACTTTTGGCCAAACAGCAGATTTAGTTCAAGAAATATGATTGTGAATTGTGTATGTAAGTATTCGTTCACTATAAGACAATAACATAGAAGAACCAGTCCCCAAAATTCTCATTCTACATACATCAAAAGATATATGAGAATGAGTCTGAGTTGACACCCACGTTATCTGACCTGCAAGTCTTTTTAACTCGCACTTCTCATCTCCATTTAACTCATCATTTTTCCTCAGTGACCTTCCTTCCTTTATTTCTATTGGCGATATGGATGATACGTATAAATCTTGATCTACAGTAATTCTATTCTTGTATTGATTAACATTCAATCCTAAATACTTGAATGTTCCACTCTCATGAGTTCCCACTTTAAATTTATCTTTCAATACTGTAATCACATCTTTCTCAAACAATTTGTTTCCACAGAAAGCAAAATCATCCACGAGTATCGCCAGAATACCAAAGTTCCCATTTACATCATGCCAAAGAAATAATGCATTGTTATAAAGGCTCACTACTCCTCTCAGCTCAAACAATACTTGAGTGACTTTCTTGTACCATGAGTGTGGTGCATCATTCAACCCATAGATGCATCTCTTCAGCTTCCACAACTGCTATTTTAGACATACATCAGAAGGTGGCTTAATGAACACACCTCTCTTCAGCATATCACCCTGCAAACACTTTAGATTTAGTTCAAGAAATATGAACGTGAATTACATTATGCCTTAGCAGAGCATCTGCTATAGAGTGATGGTTAGCAAGCTAGCCTTACAAATCATTGCTTGTACAGTAAATTCCATCCTCACTAGCTGTCTCACTACTGTGGTCCAGTGCACTCTTAGTAAATATCTACATTATGTCTTGGTAGAATGATAGAATATGTACAGATTTTGGTGAATGTGAAGATGACAGTCCTGCTCAAAAGTATTTCAGGAGATTTTCAATTAGAAATGAGTCACTTAAAGATTCAGCTCATAAAAGACAGCCAATAAGTAAGTGTGATGACCAACTGAGGACTTGTGTTGAATTTAATCCACTTCAAACATGTCCTAACAGAAAAAGTCAGTCAGAAACCCAATCATCATTTTAATGTGCAAAAGAAACAAACAATTATGTCCCTTACCTCTCTTCATCATTTGTATCTTTCGTTTGAGTGTATCTTGGATTGTTTTCTGTTTTGCAATTTTCTTTATAATTGGATTAATCTTTGATGACCGTTCCGTGGAATTCTGTTGGTTGAGTTCTATCTTATCCACTTCCGAACTACAAAAAAGTGGAAAGGAAATTTCTTTGAAAAATCAAAACACTTCAGGTGTGGATCCAGGATTTTGAGCAGGGTTGGATCCAGATGGGAAAAGAATTATTTTTACAAATAAATATGTGAAAAAGGAAACAAATTTCAAACATCAAAAACAAGAAAGTAATATGTGATTCTACATGTAACATTTACGTTTTAGTCATAACTTGTTAGCGCTAGAATTGACAAAAGAGTGAAATAAAAAAATTAATCGAATATTTTTAACACAGATCTAATAAATAAAAAATTTATACAATTAGATGGAAAACAAAATAATGAGTTTTTGTTTTTAATGTTAATTTATGATTACTTGGGATTATTTTGGTTTTTTATGTATAACATTTTTTTTATCTAGATCAGTGGTTCCCAACTGGTGGAGGGAATTTGGGTAGTCTAAGGAGGGGAATAAGGCTATTAGATAAAAATAAAAGACCAGTCTAGTGATAGGGTTTTCTGCACTTCTATCTATCAAGTGGAAGGCTCGAAATAAGCTCCAAGTTGAGAATGATTTAGTAGCAAAAGAAAACAAGAACAGAGATCACATTGATGTGTATATCAGTTATAATAGCAGAATTCTTATTTTCTTTGTAATAAATTGGAATTTCAAATGTGTTCCTAATTATTTTCGCTTGCTTTCTTTGAGTAACAAATACACAGCAGCAGCAGCTGTACAATTATAAAATCAAACTAATTCTTAGTATGAAGCTGTCTAATTATATGTAAAATAAAGTTACTATTTGAAATTATTCTTTGTTGCAACTTAATAAATGGAAGGGGGGGGGAATACTACTAACCTTATTGACAAAAGTGGGGAATGACTCGAAAAGGTTGGGAACCACTGATCTAGATATTTAAAACAAATTTTAATTGTGCTTTGCCCGAGCAGGAGTGGGTTTCTGAACCCATGGGCTTCCCCACTAGATACACCTGCCTTTTTTCTCTCTTTTAAAAGTATTAATTCTGTTGCAAATCTGAAACAGAATGGTTTATTCAAACCAATAATTTAACCTTGTTGTTTTGTAACGAAAGCGTTCACTACCTTCTGAAATCATAACCATGAACCAAAGTCAGAGTTGGAACTGCTCTTACAACCATAACATAATACATGGGGGTAAGTAGTATACATCATCATCATCATCATCATCATCAGCCGTTATAAGTCCACTGCTGGACGAAGGCCTTTCCCATCTCCTTCCATGACAACCTATCTTGTGCTAGTCTCTGCCAAGTCTTACCGGAAAACTTTTCTATCTCGTCCCTCCATCTTGTGTCTGGCCGTTTCCTACTTCTTTTACTATCCCATGGGCACCAATCTGTTAATCTTTTCCCCCATCTATTATCATCTCTTCTCGCTAGGTGGCCGGCCCATCTCCACTTTTGTTGTTTAATTAGTTGTATAATATCCTTTACTCTAGTCCTTTCTCTGATCCATGTTGATCTTTTTCTATCTCTTAGCGTTACCCCTAGCATTGCTCTTTCCATGGCTCTCTGTGCTATTCTAAGTTTGTTTTCTGCTCGTTTGGTTAATTTCCAGGTTTCGCAACCATATATATATATGTGTGTGTGTGTATGTGTTAAGAATCTGGGTGATAAATGAAATAAATGGAGGGAAATTTACTTAATATCCCCTTCTGAAATAAGGGGAGGTCTCATATACCATCAGATACAGTATAAATATGTTCACACACACATACACACACACACTAGACTTAGATTTAGCTAAACTTTGTAAGTATCTAAAAATGGTTTATTGGCTTACCCTTGAATAAAATTGCCTTTGAATAAAATCGCCTTTGAGTAAAATTGCCTTTGAATAAATCGCCTTTGAGTAAAATTGCCTTTGAATAAATTGCCTTTGAGTAAAATTGCCTTTGAGTAAAATTGCCTTAGAGTAAAATTTTAAAATAACTTTCCAGAAATAAATAAGCCACTGTGTTTTATTTCCAGAAAATTCTATATTTAATACAAAACAAAATAAAGGAATGGCAATTGCTGATGAGAATGATTTTTTAAAGAATTAGTGCAAATGCAAATTTAAAAAAATCAAAATGAATGAATAAAAATGCCAAAAAACAAATAAAATGTAAGCAGGTGACAATATATAT
>VCCN01003871.1:1477083-1490852 GCA_006491835.1 Architeuthis dux
GTGTGTGTGTGTGTGTGTGTGTGTGTGTGTGTATACCTCCGTCTTTGAGTGTTGTGAATTACTGCACGTAATATGAGTGTAAGAGCCTTTTAGTTGTTACTACTTGAGAAGGTCAAATAGCCATGGAAGAGTGGTTGAATTTTGCAATGAAATGGTAATTAAATAATTGATTCCGTATTTGGGGGTAATTTGTGGCTGTGCGAAGCGACATGGACATTTTGGAGGCTGATCACATCGGAGGGAGGAGGGCAGAATACGTTAATTTAGAGATCAAATCCCAACTTTGATATCTGATTAAGAAAAGAAAGTAAAAAAGAAAGAAAAGATTATGGAGGAAAGAAAGATGAGAAAGAGAAAAAGTTTATGAAAGAAAGAAAGAAAAAAAGAAAGAAAGAAAATTCCAATGATTAATGGGAGAAAAGTTAACAAATTATGAGACCTACGAAACACGAAAATTAAAATAAATGAAGACAGAAAGAACATTTAGAAATTCATCATCATTATCATCGTCAGCCTTTTAACGTGCATCTCTGTACATTGACATTCCCCAAGATTCGCCATACTGATCGGTTGTGGGCGTCGTATCTTCTGAACTTCTCTAAATCGTCACGCCATCTTATTTTTTGCCGACCACAATTTCGCATACGATTTCTATGACGTTGTGAGCAGTAACGTTTCTTGTTCTTAGAAGGAGGGGGGGACATAACTCGAAATGCATGTGACGTGAAATCTTCATTTTTATACTTCACCACGTTGATATACACAACTTATATGAATGATTTAAAAAATATAAGTATAATACTTTACTAAATTGAATAAAATACTACTAAGTCAAACAATTTTCATATAGATATTGTCTACAGTTTTGAGACGGGTCATTAATGTCCAAATGGTTCTTCGGACGATTGAACTCCTTGTTATTTGTGTTGTAAACACAACGTTTCGGCCGATGGCTTCCACTTCTCAACAAATCTAAACCCCACAAGACAAAGACACAGAAACACCCGGGCCATGCGCTATAAGGGCTACACCCCTTTAAACATAATTTCTGTTTAACCCATCACACTCGGATTTTACACCTGAAAAAGGCCGAAGAATGGATAGGCCGAAACGTCGTGTTTACAACACAAATAACAAGAAGGAGTTCAATCGACCGAAGAACCATTTGAATTTTCATATAGTTGGGCGCTAATTCACTTTCGCAACCCCAAGCTGTCAGACGACAAGGAAGGTTATTCTCAAAACAAAAACAGGTAGTTAACACGATATATTTATTCCGATTTTACCAAAAAAATAAACGAAATCATTGCTTTCGATTTCAACAAAAAAATAACCAAACATTATTTCACATTAAAATTTGAGGAAAATATTTTTTTTAATAGGAGTAAAAACATGTTTACAAGAAAGTTTTTTTTCTTGAAAATCTGAGATAATCAATCATATATCAGCTACACCTCAACATTAAAGCGTATGAAAGTGGGTGGGGGCCAACCTAGGGGGCCATGGCCCCCTCTGGCCCCCTCTGGCCCCCCGTAGAATCGCCACTTGTTGTGAGTCATGATGTCCAGCGGTTGTCTGACATTCTTGCAACATGACCTTCCCATTACCATCTGAGTTTTCTAATGGATTTTATGATATCTGTTTTTCTCTAATATAATGTGCTGCGGGGAAGAGTAAAGAGCGAGGGATAAAATTCTGTACTAAAGAAAAGGGAAAGAAAGATAAATAAAAACACTAAGAGTTTTTAGGATTCAAAATGTCGGTCAATTTATTTAGCTTTTAAGAAATATCTTAAATAGAAAGCAGATCTTTCTCCTCTTCTTCTTCTTATCTGGTTCCTTTTCTTTCTGTTTTTCTTTCTTATTCTTCTTATTCTTCTTCTCATTCCCTAACTTTCTCCTCCATTTTCTTTCTTTTTCTATGTTTACTTCTCTTCTTCCAAGTTTTTTTCTTTCTCGTTCTCTTAGGTTGTTTTTTTCTCGTTCTCTTAGTTCTTCACCTTCTCATACTCTCCCCTCTTATTCCTCTCTCTATTTACCTCTTCTCTCCTCTTTATTTATTTTCACCTCCTCTTTTCTGCCCTTCTTCCTTCTCCTCCTCCTCCTCCCCAAGTACCTATTTGGTGTGTTTGGCCTAAAGGGCTCCCAAGATAATGTGTGGCTCCTGGGCAATAATTGTAGGGAGAGCGATAGGGGGTCGGGGTTTTGTTAGTTGGATGCTGTCCAATGATGAGTCGACAGGATACTTGCATGTGTGGCAAGCGACAGGTGTAACGCTGGTTGATCACATCAGAGGCGGCGGGGGATTATGTCAGTTTGGAGATCAAATCTCAATACTGATAACCAAGTTAAAAAAGAAAGAAAGGGGGAATGAAGGAAGGAAGAAAGAAACGAAGGAAGAAAGAAACGAAGAAAGGAAGGGTGAAATAAAGGAGAACTCACTTATTCACTTATTCTGAATGAAGGCACAAGATATATAAAATGAAAACAAATCAGTCGATGATGTAAGGAAAATTCCTGAGATAAATTAAGCTGTTCGTATTTACGTCTCCACCGTGCGATATACCTAGAATATCTTATCGCATTTTCTTATACTCCTTGGTTTTCTAAGAACTACTGTCAGTTGTAATTAGTGATCGTGATCTGACACATACAAGGGTGCATGCCATTTCTATGCGTAAAGCAGATATAACATTTCTTTAGGATCGAACCTACAATCTGTTGCTAGAAATGTCGCGAAAATTTCTTCTGCTTTTGTTATAAGCTAATGCTCAATTTGCCCAAGTTTTGATATATTCGAAGTCCAAGTTTATGGGATAGACAGTCGGGATCGAACCCTCTGTAAATTACTTGTAAGAGCAGTACGTCCTCCACTACACCAAGAGCGGATAATCTTGTCCATAAATCGTGTTATGTCATGTTTTCTACCAACTCGATATTCGTGTCAGAATTATAAGTTTTATTAACCTGTACCCTGCTAGGGGACGAGATAACTCGTCTTATGTCGTCAGACTAGTGCCAGGGACGAGATAACTCATCTTATGTCGTCAGTCCAGTGCCAGGGACGTGATAACTCATCTTATGTCGTCAGTCCAGTGCCAGGGACGAGATAAGTCGTCTTATGTCGTCCGTCCAGTGCCAGGGACGAGATAACTTGCCTTAACAAGTCATCAGTCCAGTGCTACAGACGAAATAGCTCGTCTTAGAAAGTCGGCGTCAATCTAGTGCCACGGACGAGATAACTGTTATTTTTATGAAATGAACTGACTGACTGACTGACTGCCGACTGGCTGACAGGCTGACATACCGAATAACTCCCACCACCACTCCTATATATGTCTGAAAGTGCAAGAGAAAGAACTCGAGCATCTATGGTCTGACTTTCTGGCTTGTTTTTGTTACATACATTTATGTATATATTGGATTTATTAGATATTCTGTTGTACGTATTTGTTGATTTGTATGAAAATATAACCGTTTTAAACATGCAATGAAGACTCAGTCCAGTGCCACAAGCGAGATAACTCGTCTTAGCAAGTCGTCAGTCCAGTGCTACAGAAGAGATAACTCGTCTTAGCAAGTCGTGTCCAGTGCCACGAACGAGATAACTCGCCTTAGCAAGTCGTCAGTCCAGTGCTACAGAAGAGATAACTCGTCTTAGCAAATCGTCAGTCCAGTGCTACAGAAGAGATAACTCGTCTTAGCAAGTCGTGTCCAGTGCCACAAGCGAGATAACTCGTCTTAGCAAATCGTCAGTCCAGTGCTACAGAAGAGATAACTCGTCTTAGCAAGTCGTCAGTCCAGTCCTACAGAAGAGATAACTCGTCTTAGCAAATCGTCAGTCCAGTCCTACAGAAGAGATAACTCGTCTTAGCAAGTCGTCAGTCCAGTCCTACAGAAGAGATAACTCGTCTTAGCAAGTCGTCAGTCCAGAGCCACATACAAGATATCTCGTCTTACGATTGTGTTATCCTTCTTTTTGTTTTCTTACATTTAGTCTTTCTATTTTCATGAAATCCTCAAAAGAAGAAGAAATCAAACGAAACATCGCTCTAGGTTGGCAAGCTTTCGGCAGAGCAAGCTCAAGCTTCAAGAACAAGAAAATCCCATTATTCCTAAAAGAAGGGTCTACAATCAATGAATCCCCCCGATAGTCACCTATGGAGCTGAAACATGGAACCTAACCGAAAGATTGGCCCATAACGTCACATGGAGAGACCACAAGGCAGCACATTATATTAGCAAACAAACAGGGGTTAGAGATATCATGGAAACCATTATAAACTCAAATGGCAATGGGCTGGTCATGTTGCAAGAATGTCAGACAACTTCTGGACATCACAACTCACAACATGGATCCCGAGAGATCATATGCGAAACTGTGGCCGGCAAAAATAAGATGGCGCGACGAACTAGACAAGTTCAGAAAGTCTAGTGAATCTTGGGAAAGGTCTATATCCAACGACGGACGCTAAAATGCTGCTGCTGATGATGATGATTAAACATGTGAATAATGTAATAAATAATCTTCCTCAAGGTCAGCAAAATCATGCTTATATGGCTCGGCTGCCTCTGTATCGACACTTGCACCCTCCCCACGATGAGCCACATTTATAATGCCATCCCCATTCTTAAAAGCCAGCCACGAGATGCATTAAAGTCCTCATACCTGGTGTCAGGTGTTGGCACAGCATTGCTCTTCAATTCTTCATAAATCGTCTTTACTTTTTCACAAACAAACACCTCAGAAATAGAATACCCCTTTACCTGTTTCTCCTTTATCCAAATCTGCAATAATCTCTCCATCTCTGCAATAACTTCCCTACCTGTCACCAGTCTCGAAGTAGCATCTGCTAGTTTGATTTTTCTTTAGAACGTCTTTCTTCTTTAGAATAATAAAAATACTGTAATCTCTTCGAAAGTTTCGTTGTAGGGCGGCCAGATTCACTTTTACGCCCAATTTCCTGTTTAATTTGGATTGTAATTGTCTTTCTAGACTTCGTCAGTAGAAGATCTCTTGGGATGCTTGGTTTAATAATTATTGCACAGAAAAGGCACAATGACGCAATAGTCTACGAGATAATGAACGAAACATCAGAACGTTTCACAACGAGACACAACTGGTGGGATGCTTAGCGGCGTAGGAATACACTTTTTCTTTGTTTATGTTTTCAGGCCCACGGGGTCTCGAAATATTTCGTCATTTCGTCGATAAGAGATTTAATGTTGGCATTTGGGGACTTCTTGTTGAATGAAAATATTTCGCCAAGAGATTTTGGGTGCCAATTGGGACCTCTCGCTAAGTGAAATCTCGTTATAAGACTACCTCGCTATGAGAGGTTACACTGTAATAATATAGTATATTTATTGAAAATAACCTCTTAGATAACTGTTTATATCAACTAGTTAGTCGTGTTTGTTTTTCCTCAACATTTGTACATTACTAATTTCCTGTTCTGGTTTGTGTAATGTTCTTATTGTGTCTATGTGCCTTTGTTGTTCTTTCTGTGGTAGCTGTGTGAAATTAGAATGCGTTTGATTCGTAATCTTCTTAAGCATGTTAAGAAAAAAAGACGGAACAAGATAACACGTGTGATAGGGTTGTTTGGCCTGGTAAGAAGTGAGCCTTCCCCGTTCCCACTTCCGGTCCGCGTTTTCTCGGACCGGAAATGGAATGTGGGTTGCTGGGAGCTTGCTTCGGCATGTTTATTGATTTAACATATACATACATTTATATAAACATTACAGTTTGTACAGCCATGTTTGGCGGACAGTGTTCATATTGTTATATAGTTTACGAAGGTCTGTTTCAAATTCTGTAGATGGCTTACTGCGATTTTTATTGAAAAATATATTGATTAGCTATGTTGAATTTTTTAAAAGCGTAGCGAAGTGCGTGAAGGTCAAAGGAATTGTAGGTGGAATGGCTTAAGAAAATAGTAGAAACTCCTACACTGAAAAGGGTCAATAACCTTCAGCTGCGAAAAACATTTGTGTATGATTCAGAAACTGGAGTCATCTCAAAATAAAATTCTTAGTAAATACGTTACTTCTTACAATGCTATATTACTTGTATTACATTGAAACATGCCAATTCAGTTTTATTAGCCAAGAGAGATAGGCCGTGCCAAAATTATCTTGAAACAATTTCAAGTTTACATTGGCGCAAGCATTCAGTGTGTGCATACTTTTGTCACAGGAGAAAAATGTATACAACATGAGATTTGTATGCACACTGACCAAAGAAATTAGAGGGACCATTGACTGGGACTCACTATTAAGTGTGTGTGCGTGGGGGGGGGGGCTTTGGGAATGAAGCGCCCGTGAAAGGGGGCTAAGCACAGTCAGATTTGCGTGTTTGAGATATGGTTAGGCACGGATATTTAGGGGAGAATTTGGGTAGTCCAAGGGGGGAATAAGGCTATTAGCTATAAATAAAGGTCCAGTCTAGAGATAGGCTTTTCTGCACTTCTATCTATCAAGTCGAAGGCTCGAAATAAGCTCCAAGTTGAGAATGATTTAAGATGTGCTCTCTCACAAATAGACACAGAAGTTGAAGAACTAGTAGCAAAAAGAAACAAGAACAGAGATCACATTGATATGTATATCAGTTACGATGGCAGAATTCTTTTTTTTGTTTGTAATAAATTGGAATTTCAATGATGCGTTCCTAATTATTTTCGCTTGCTTTCTTTGAGTAACAAATACGTAGCAGCAGCTGTACAATTATAAAATTAAACTAATTCTTAGTATAAAGCTGTCTATTTATACGTAAAATAAAGTTATTATTTGAAATTATTCTTTGTTGCAAATGAAGGGGGAATACTAGTAATCTTAATGACAAAAGTGGGGAATGACTCGAAAAGGTTGGGAACCACTGTCTTAGGGAATCCCTGACTGGACAGAAGGTTTGATTATGGCGATACTGAAATGAGGAAGGTCCCGCTGGAAAGATCCAGTGGAGAAAACGACGCATGTTTGCATCTCCCGTGAGTTCGTCCCTTTTTCGTTTAACATTATTCGTTGCCTGTTTTGTGCTGAAAAGAAAAACTGAACTGTTTCTCTCTCGCTAAGCATAGACTCTGTTATTAGCATAATAGCATGAACTGTGAGTTTATAACGTGCGGGTAAAGGAAATATTGCACAATCCCCTGAAGCTGGTACCGCAAAGATGTCAGGGCGACCTACGACTCTCACTTCAGTGCAATGGGAAGGTGCTGCCTGGAGTTGGGATTTTCATGGACTAGGACTCGATTCATTTCTGCTCTGTCTCACCCGAAGATGAATCATGATTGATCCTAGCCAAATGGGTGAGAAGAGAATGATCAGACGCATTTCCTGTTATATTTGGTTACAACTGCTGTGCCTAGAAAGCACATTTCTGAACATATCAAAGGAAAGCAGTTAAGAAAAAACGTTTTCATATAATAGATTCGTCGGGGATCTTCCCCGTTCAGTGGATTTATTTATGTCTCCAATAACACAAATTCGACACATTATTATCTCGAATAAACAGATAGAAAATAACTTGCGTGTTTTTTATTGTTTTAAAACGATAAAAGACAAAGTGAGACGAATTCAGAAATAGTTTCTTGCCAATAATAATGTGGCGACGAAGTGGAAATGGACTCGCCCGAGGAAAATCCGAGTGAAACGGGTCGATGACATATATAGACGAAGTAGAGATTCGGTGACCCGTGTATTGAGCGCTAGCAACCCGGAGGTGGCGAGCTTCTGGTGATAAAAGGGCAGACGGCGAGGGCTCGAGCTATTGGCGCTTTACTAGCCACTTGAAGCGTGTTTCGGACTGTGAAAGACGTCGTAGCAGCTCGGAGTTCGCGATGGCTTACCGGTGATAAGCGAGAAAGTGCCCCTTGAAGGAATCGTTCCAGTGTTGCAGCATTGACGTGCCGTTGAACTCATTGCATCGAAACTGTGTCGGTGTTCCCCCCCCCTTTCTACTACAAATAATCATCTATATTATAATTTGCGACAGTCTGTCCGTGACATAACAGACGGAAAGAGAGGAAACGAACAGAAAATTGGCTGGTGCTAACCAAGTTCTGTTGTGTGTGTGTACGTGCGTTCGCTGGCTGTTGGTCTGATCTGATTTAGGCTGCTGGTACGTCGAGAAAAGAAGATACTCGAGAAAGTAAAATGAGGTGGAATGGAACTCAGTGGGCGGGGGAGAGGGTAGTGAATGAAACATAAAAATATTCGCTAAAGGAAAACGGCTGAGTGTGTGTGTGTTCACTGATTTCGGCAACTGTTACTACTCTTCCATCGTATGCCCAAATTAAGACAATACTCTAGGTTGGTATTACAAAGCGCGAAAATAAGGATAGTTTTATTCTATTAAAAATGGCTTTGTTGTCCCTTACACTACCACGAGTTTGTTTTTTTCGGATAGGTACTACAGTGCTTTAGATTTCCACCCTCAGGTATACTGTTAGCAAAGCAACGGGTATTTTACTAGTCTATTAAAAAAAAAATGGTCGATCCCAGCTCACGAGAAAGGAAGAAAGAAATTGTCTGCATCACGTGACGCAAGTACGGGTGACGTAAGACTTCCATGATTCCATTACACTTGACAGCATTCTTTTAGACATGATGTCATTTTAAGTATTCCATACTTGCCAAACTTCGAACCGGGCAATTTTTCACATTACTTTTCCAAAAGTAAATGAGAAGAAATAACCGGCTACATTCTATAATAGACGAACAGGATTCTGTGGACGCCTAGTGGGAGACAACAATGTTTTGTTTTTTAGCCAAAATAAGATAACAATGATTCATAAATATAAACTTTCTATGATGAGTTCTTACCCTCTGGAATCTTCGGTGCTAATGCAAAAAACATCGAATCCCAAATGAATCTACTTCCGCTTCTTCACGCATGCGCGAACACATTACTTAAGTGAGACATGATGGCGTTTCAGACGTGCGCCAAGAAATATTTTGTCGCATGCAAAGTAAGTGATTAGTCAGGAAATTCTTTCTAGATCTCGCAAGCCGGTAAGATGATATTTGGCACCAGATAGAAATATGCGCCAGGGCGGGAGAAATGGCTTTTGAGAAGAGAAGGAGGCTGGGGGCGGAGAGGAGAATGTGTCGTCGGTTGGATTTCGACCCAAAACGGCGAAATATTTGTGTAAGGCAACCAGGCATTGCAAAGATTGCTTTTGCAAGTATCCGCACTTACATCGCATATGAGAAATGGTGGTAAACAAAGGAGGCCAGAAATGTAGTAAAGAAGGCAGAGTCGGGGAATGGAATGGAAAATGGAAGCAGGAGTAAATTCCATTCTTATTCGATGACAAAATCTTTGAAGAGAGAGACGGGAGAGGGAGTGGGGTTGAGAGAGAAAGAGCGAGGGGCGGGGAGAGAGAGGGAGAGAGAGAGCTTTCATCTGTAATTAGAAAACAAACCCAGGTATGTTGTATACTCGACATTGTCGCTAAATTTGTCAGACAAAAGTGAACATAGCAAAACTGTTTGATCGGAGAGAACGCCCAATTTAAAACAATGTTTCGAGTGCTGATCTCGCAAGACGTTGGCTTTGAGTTCGGTCCTAACTAGGGTGCTCCTCCTGTAGAGCGATGCTTGGCATTTGTTGTTTCGGCCGATCAATTCTACAGCTTTCTTCAGGTGTATAATCCAAAAGGAAAGAGAAGAGTCTCTTTTTTTTTCTTTTTTTTTTTTTACTTGTGTCGTAAAAAAAGAGACCCCTCTCTTTTCTTACTGATTATACAGCTGCAGAGGACTGTAGAATGGATCGGTCAAAACGTTGTGTGGTAACAACATCAACAACACAAAGAAGTTCAATTGTCTGAACAAAGCTTGGAATATTAATGACTCTTCTCAAAGTTGTAGACAAAAAAGGAAATGTTGATATTTCGATGTTTATTGTCATCATCATTATATAAAAGACGAAAGAGCGACTCACCATAAATCTATTATTAGCAAACTAAGTAGATCATTACTACTGTAGTGAGTTCGATGTTAACCACTGCTCCACATTTTTGTCCCTGTGTCAGACTAGGCAAAGATTAGTTAATGCCGGATATCTCGGTGTATACAGCGAATTTCAGTTAAGATGAGACTCAAATTTCAGTCTAGATTTCATGGTTTTATCTCATATCGGTGGTATAAGACGACCCCCACCCAAACTACCAAACTACCAATACAGTGATGTACCAATACAATGAATTAAATCATCATCATCATCATCATCAGCCATTATAAGTCCACTGCTGGACGAAGGCCTTTCCCATCTCCTTCCATGACAACCTATCTTGTGCTAATCTCTGCCAAGTCTTACCGGCAAACCTTTCTATCTCGTCCCTCCATCTTGTGTCTGGCCGTTTCCTACTTCTTTTACTATCCCATGGGCACCAATCTGTTAATCTTTTCCCCCATCTATTGTCATCTCTTCTCGCTAGGTGGCCGGCCCATCTCCACTTTTGTTGCTTAATTAGTTGTATAATATCCTTTACTCTAGTCTTTTCTCTGATCCATGTTGATCTTTTTCTATCTCTCAGCGTTACCCCTAGCATTGCTCTTTCCATGGCTCTCTGTGCTATTCTAAGTTTGTTTTCTGCTCGTTTGGTTAACCTTGAATGTATTACCAGTAATAAGTAAATCATTTGAATTGTCTGTATCTTATCAATGAAGCATATAATAAGGTAAATAACATGCGTAGACTATCGTCTGTAGTGGTAAATAGTTTAACCAAGGTCGATGACAGATTTGTTTAGATGTCATGTCGTGTTGACTGAGCTGGTGGGCGACGTGCCATGTCGCGTTGACTGAATTGGTGGGCGTGGCTGGTAAGTGGGTGAAGCACTGTCGCAAAGGGATTCAAGGTTCAGCTTGTCGCTAGCTTCTTTCGCAACAAGTTTTACGCTTCAGTCTGTTGCTAGCTTCTGTCTGAACCAGATTGAAAATGGTATCATATTGTTATCATGGAGCCACCAGCAAAACGAAGAAAGTATCAAGCAAGTTTCAAATAAAAAGTTTCGAATGAAATTTCAATTGATTTAATTTCTCCAGGGACATATCTTTAAAGAAATGTAAATATACACTATTTTATTAACTAGTTTTTACCTTCATCCTAATTTTAGTTGTTTTTTTATACAACTTATTAATTCGGGCCAACAGCGCAATCTGAAATAAAGAGTAAGCCTTCGGTGAGAAGGAACTCAAACCCTTATTGCCAGAGTGACTATATATGATCACCTGAGGACCTGTCAGCCACATGCAAATATTGTAGCCACAAAGACAACATAATCTGCACCAATGTGGTCTGTAAGCTTTGCAAAGTACACAAAAGAAACTGTTTTGAGGTATATCACACCCCATTAAATTATTTGGGTTTTTGGCACGCACAATAAAATCAACCCGGAGGTGTTATTTGTTTTGTCAATATCAATTTGTTGTA
Source organism: Architeuthis dux (assembly GCA_006491835.1). Classification (NCBI taxonomy): domain Eukaryota; kingdom Metazoa; phylum Mollusca; class Cephalopoda; order Oegopsida; family Architeuthidae; genus Architeuthis; species Architeuthis dux. The sequence goes on from VCCN01003871.1 coordinate 1,488,523, forward strand.
TCTATTCATTATATTGAATGTTATTCCTTTAATTCTATGTTTTATTTAATTGTCTACTTTAATTTTTTAATATTTTCCATTTTTGGGCCACTTTTTGGGTGAGGCACCATATATGATACTTCATCAGAGGGGGTTTTCCCCCCATAAACAAGAAAAATATCAGAACAACTTGCAACTGAAAATATATTGTAATTAGGTCTAGTTTAACATACAAAATGTTTGTTTTGATATCTAAAATATGTTATGGGGTGCCCTATAAAGGATTAATATGAGATAGTCTCTTCCCCGCAACCCCCAGTTCGTTGATCTAACCACTGAGCAGTAAATGTTGTGACTGTGAGACAGGTAATCCACCTTTAAGTAAATGAGATATTGCCTGTCAATTAACTGGAGGATAACTATAAAATAAAATAGAAACGTATAATAGAAATGAAAGCGGATGCGGTCTTCACTGTTAACTTTAGAATGATAAATGTGTATCTTTAATTATCTTTTTCTATTAACCGGATAATGATGAATAATTGTCTTTTTGGATTGCTCAGCCAGGGGCGGATCCGGCCTGTTGAGCTGACCGTCTTCCAAAAATCTTTTCGGGAGAGGGGGCTTTTTCAGAAAATTTTGAAAATTATGTATCCAACATTGGCTAAAATTGCGGTTCATGGCATATCAGCTACTGAAATTAAGATGAATAAAAATTATCGGAAAATGTCTGCGTGTTCAAGACCCTCAGGCATTTTCCGATAATTGTTATTGCCATGTGTGTTGATTTTTGTTGCCATGTGTTGAGACGAAAAGATTTAAAACTTTAAGACGCTCAGAAAACAGTATAAATAAAGATTTATATGGTATTTACGCTGTAGCCAGAAAAGAACTGGTTTAGTTTAGTGTGGCGAACCCTCACGCGTACGTGTGGGTAATTACAAAAATAGTCCAGTTCCATTGCCACTTCCCTTTTTGGGCATCCTCAGGCGTCAATGCACCTCACCCTATTCTTTTAAGTGCAATGAGGGCGTGCTGCCTGTGGTACGGCCCCCTTAGAACTGTTCTTTAAGCTTCTCTTGATTCTCGGCCAAAGAGGCCTCAAAACAAAGCACAGATACTGCACTTTGATCTCAGTTAAAAGGCTGAAAAACGCAGCGTACAATAACCAAATTTTATCAGTGGGGATATAATCAGTGTTTTTTTTTAAATCTCGTTTTAAAACCATCTAATGGTGGAAGGTTAAATAATAAAATGAATTAAATAAAAACATGTTCAGTTGTGAAGCCAATTGAAGAAATGATAGCCTTCTAAAATCCTGGTAACTGTCTTTCTTAACACAAAAAGAAGATTAATAACATCTACAGGTTTTATATACAGAGGCAGCCGCTTAACTGTGATCACTGTCTTCTAATAATGGGTTTCTTCCTCAGTGATCTATCAAAACATGGCGTCTTTAAACAAACAAGCCTCGCAATTGCTAAGCTATTTAGGAACAATATGGAATTTTAACAATTCAGTTTCCTTGACATTCCACACATTAGCTTTAGCCTAATGGCTAAAGCAGTAAATGGGTGTCTTATGTAGAGAGGAAGCCGCTTATTGTGATCACTTTGGGACAAGGTCTTTTAGACAACAGTAATCGGATGATAACATTAAGCAAAGGATATAACATTTGGAACAACTTACATTCATTGTTATAAATTCATTATGTTATTAAATTCATTCTTATAAACAACTTTACATCACAAAAAATTAATATGAAATTTATTTTTTATTCCTTTTTAAATTTGTAAATTCATTTTAAACAAAATGTTTGGGATCGACTCATTTTGATAACAATAACCGTTTGATAACATCCGTGATTATAATAAACGGCTTTCTCTGTATATCAAAATTCAGTCTCTACGTCACATTACCATGGCTACCGACATTTACTTAAATGGAATTGCGGTGACGACTTTGAAATATGATTATCTCGGCGATCCCCTTTTCCCACCCTCTATACCCTGGGTGCTTCCCCCAACGGATTTCCCACACACGTGAACTTTACGGGCCAAGGGTATTCGTTTTTGGTTGTGTCTATATATACCTTTTTACACATACACATATTCATATACTCACACTTGGATGTGTGTATGCTTACGTATGTATATATTTCCTTGTGGGTGTATATACATATATGTCTGGTGGTAACTTATCTCTATATACATATACAATATATATGCATGACATTTTTTCCTATCTATGCTACTGCCATAATAGAATGACCTGATCCTACATTTCGTGTCGTAAATGAATAAATATAGCTAACGAATATATTATATTATATTATATTATATTATATTATA
>VCCN01003871.1:1603744-1615252 GCA_006491835.1 Architeuthis dux
CCCTCGGAAAGGTTAAAATTGTTTTTCGGGATGGTTAACATTGTTTTTCGGAATGGTAGTGAAAAGATTTAGTCTGGAGCCGTGTATGACTATTAAAGAAAATGTACAATACCAAATGATACTATGCCAGTCTCTTTAGTTCCTTGCTTTGGTAGTTCATACAAGTATTGTGAAACTCCAGTCCAAGTTGGAGTTGACTTTGTTCCCCCCCCATAACAACAAGAACAATCCTCACAAAATTTAGGGGAGTAAACTCTTCACTGTTTGTCTATAAAGTCACTTAAACTAAACCTATATATAAAATTAACATTTCCCTACCGTGACTTGAAATCATGACCATGTGATTGGTAGGCAGCTCTCTTACCAACTGAGCCAAACTGACAAGTCTTACATAGCTACGAATTCATTTATTATATATACAATACAAGAGTTGCAGTAATCATATTCAGTCAGAATAGAGTGGAGTTTGACCCTGCAGCAGCCAGACTTGTTTTATATCAGCTTGTCATCTTCCCTTTTTTTTTTTTTATATAAATTATTTTATAGAAACCCCAGCAATGTTTTAACCCACAAGAACCCACTGTAATACCGTTGTGTCACATAATTTAATTGATCTGCACAGTCTCTCATATAATATTATATTTTATCCTTGATTTTAACTCATGTAGTGTACTAAGTGACATATAATGAACATCCTGGTGCAGTCATGTGACTGTATGTCGATTTGCCTACCCAGAATCCCACAATGTTCCTTCAAGGAGAAATGGGTCTGGGTTCTTATGAGTTAAACTATTTAATTTACAAGGCCGATTGCAGAGACATTGTCATTGCCTAAGAATTGATTTAATTGTCTACCCCAGTGGTTCCCAACCAGGGGGGGAATTTGGGTAGTCCAACGGGGAACATGGCTATTAGGTAAAAATAAAAGTCCAGTCTAGAAATAGAGTTTTCTGCACTTCTATCTATCAAGTCGAAGGCTCGAAATAAGCTCCAAGCTGAGAATGATTTAAGATCTGCTCTCTCTAATAGACTCACACACCGAAGAACTAGTAGCAAAAGAACAAGAACAGAGATCACATTGATGTGTATATCAGTTACGATAGCAGAATTCTTATTGTAATAAATTGGAATTTCAAATGATGTGTTCTAATTATTTTCACTTGCTTTCTTCGAGTAACAAATACACAGCAGCAGCTGTAGAGTTATAAAATTAAACTAATTCTTAGTATGAAGCTGTCTAATTATACATAAAATAACGTTATTCTTTGTTGCAACGAACTTCAATGGAAGGGGGGAATACTAATAATCTTATTGACAAAAGTGGGGAATGGCTCGAAAAGGTTGGGAACCACAGCTATAGATCAAGTCAGCTTAACATGGGGTGGAGGGGGGGTGCAAATTATACACCCACCAAGAACCAAGTCTATACTTCAATAGAAATTATGCCTTAATTATTAATCAAGGCACCAGAAAGCTAGTCAGTTGGGTTCCCAAACTTGTGGGGGCAGAAGTTCATTCAGTTTGTGAGACAAAGAAGTGGGGAGAGGGTGAGGAGGGAGAGAGAGAAAGTAAATGAGTGGGCGAGCATGACAAGTGCCCAACGAACAATTTTTAAAAAGTCGATGTTATTTTTAGAGCTACAATTCTCAATGTTTTTATTTTGAAGCTTGAACACACTGCATTATGATTATTAGAGTGTTCAAGTTTTAAAAAATATTGATATTTGTTATTTTTAGAGCTACAATGCTCAGTTTTTTATTTTTTTTATTTTGAAGCTTGAACACTCAGCATTATGATTCATAGAGTGCTTCAACATAAAAAAACTGAGCATTGTAGCTCTAAAAATAACGAAAATATCAACTTTTAAAAAATGGTCAGTTGGGCACTTATGTGCAGACACTCAAATACATTAAATGAAAGTCAAAAGTGCAGAAAAGAGTGATCAAGCAGTTTAGATTCCCAAAGAAAAAAAAAAGAATTATATATATCTCCAAAGTTAGGTAAGTGGTGTTTGTTTTAAGGGAGATTAGTCCAAATCTATGGATACAGAATATCCCACCACACCTGGCTTTGTTGGTTTTGACGGTTTTGATGGTTTTGACGAAGATTTTTGTCTCAGCTTCGTCTTTGACTTCTCAGAATTCTGAGGAGGAGGAGGAACGCCTGGGATAAGAAATAAAAATTTCACAAGTCGAAAATCAATTTAGTTTTAATTTGAAAAGAGCAATTCAAAACTAGATAAAAATTTGGATGCAAATAAACATTGGGGAAATTTTAAAATATTTTTCATGCTCTTTCTTTTCTTCATTGACTAGAATTAGAATTAGAAAATTGAATAAATTTTTCTCTAGGCAACATTGTTTTTGCAATTTTATTCAAACATCAAACATTATTTTCTTTTGTGCAGCTAAATAGAGTCAACCAAACTCTTGTCTGCTGCCTTTCACGAAGGCCCAAAACAGACGTAAGCAATCAATGGCTAGCAGACCAAATCCAGCCCGCAAAGGGATTTTGACTGGCCCACGAGAAAATATTAGGATATTATGCTTACATTTTATGTTTTAAAGATTCTTTGTGATTTTAATAGATTCAAAAGATGCCTTGATTGAAATAAATCGTGACTAAATTGAGTTCTTTGATTACTAATTGGCATCCTTGATTAAGTTCAAATGATTTTCTAGCTTGCGTTATTCATTGATTTGAGGAAAAATATAACTAAATATATTTAAACGGATAATTTGCATTAATTTTTTTTTTTTTTTTTTTTTTTTTTTTAAAAAGGCATTTATCCAGCCCACCTTCCACTGATTAATATGCAATCTGGCCCACAGAGCCAAAAAGGTAGCCAACCCTTGATCTAGAACAAGAAAGAGAGAACTTAACAGTCAGAGTTGAGCAGTAACTAAAGAGATGCCAAATAAGCTCCCCCACCCCAATTATATATCACCTGAACCTTCTTGGTTTTCAAAAATAAGGAGAGGCCAATATTATATCAGATTTAACAAGTCAGTCTTTTTGTTGGAGAGTCATAAGACTGCAAACAAGACATATACTGGGAAATTCTATTACCCCAGAAGGGCTTGGAGATCCGAGACAAATAATATCCACAGAAGTATTTTAGGACAAGATCACACATACACACCCACAAGATACACTCTCTCACTGCTGTAGGGGCAGAGGGGGAAGGTATTTACTGTAGGCACTATAGTCAGTAATATCCAATGATGAGAAGAGTGGCTTTGTCATCAATTACAAGGACTCGTTTCTATGATGTCCCAGAACAGAAGAGAGTTTCATTCAATGCTTGCAACAATTGGAGGAAGAGGAGGAGGTGAAGCATTTGCAAAGAACAAGAGAAAACTGCATTCCAAAGACAGAGAAAACAGATCCTCATGCAATTAGATCATTTTGGAGTTTTTGCTCAAAAGAAAGAAAAAAAGTCATGCCTCGATATACAATCAATGTCACAAAATAAATCACATTTAGCATTTAATAATAAGAAAATAAAACAATGAAAAATAGTACATTTAAAGAAGTTGTTCATTCATAAAATCATGCACGGTAGTTGTAGTACCTGTCTGTTACTAGGTACTAAAAGCATACATGCTAGAAACATGAAACCTTTACAATAGGACAAGAAGGACAGTACTTGGGGCTTTGGTTTTAAATGGCTTTAAACAAGGTTAAAATGTTGTTCTTTTTGACAATTTGAGTCAAAATGATTGTTCATTAAATTTCAGCCACATCCATGTTTATTTGTCAGAGAAATTCTTAGAATGATTTTCTTAAATTAAGGAGAGAGAGACAGACAGAAAAGATGCAGACACATTTGACATAAAAGTTAAAATTCTTTCAGCAAAAATCTGTCCATGTCAAGTAATCTATATTATAATGATCCGATGTTTGTTTGTGGGTTTGTTACTGTAACAGCAAAAATGGCACAGAGCATTTTAGCAGTATTGCACTAACTAACGAAGAATAAAGCAATTTCCAGTCCAATAGAGTTACTGGTTTCCGAGTAATTAATTTAGTATAGATATTGTCCTGTAATTATCTCCCTTCTGTACACGTTGTAAGGGGAGTAATTAGGCACCCAAGACTAAAAGTAACGTTCAATTTCTCCACGGTTAAGCCTAGTCAATACAAAGTTACTCCCCTTACAACATGTACAGAAAGGAGATAATTACATGACAGCCTGTACATTGACCAGAAAAACAAACCAAATTGGATGTCCAAGGGAGATAACTTCAAGTCTATTAAGTGCTAATTACGGTTCTTTTATAAGAAAATGAAATGAATAAATAATTATAAAATATAAATTCTATGAATAGAAACTTACTTGACAGAGTCTAAAAGGCCACCAAAGGCAGCTTTTAAGCGAGATTAAATAAGTCCTAACTTACATAATCCTGTTAAGTTCATAAGAGCTGGACAGAAAATAAACAAAACAGACTTCTATATTGGGATAGTTTAAAAGTAAATTAAAGAAAATAAGGTTAAACCTAATTCCGCAAGTTTGTTTAACAGCAGACTGAAATGTCATGACAGAGTTAACATACAACCTTCTTTATTAAACAGTGAATTGCAAATACAGCACCACATTAGAATCTTTAATTCTTTTTACTTCATCACTTTCCTGTTGAAATAAGCAACCATGGATTGTGTTTATGTTGAAGGCAACCTGTCATCATTTGAAAACCTTAAAATTCTTGTTTGGTGGAATCTTTGATACTATTCTCCCGTTTGGCTATTCTAGGAAGATACTATTCTCTCATGATTCTATCGTTTGGCTATGTTATGATGATTAATTTTAATTTTGTGCAGTCAACTGAATTCTTACCAATATTACTATCGATAGAATCTCGAAGTGTCTGTTTCACTAAGAGATAAATTTCCTTAATATCACAAAATTTAAAGCAAGATACGCACGGAACGCAATACAAAACATTCCCAATATCAACACAGCAATAGTCAACCCCAACTCGCATGCATTCATGGACATTCAACACCATTTTTCACAATAAATACAGACAAAAGTAAAAGAGACCAGACAAAAGCTCCACATCATCCATTTTACCAGTGTAGGTCTGAATGTAATATCAAATAGAGCTTTTGCAGCCGTCCTCTTAGGAAATTCTTTGATGCAGCCACATCCATGGAGCGAAAGACTTACCTGGCCTAACTCGAGACAAGTCAGCAGCAGTTAAAGTCGATTCCTGAGAGGAGCCGTGATATGTATCAGGGATGGGGGAGGCAGCATCAAGCTGCGGGGACTGTATCGTATGTTTATGGCGTTCAGATTCGTTGTCAGTTGCAGACTCAGATTTGCTAGCACCCGTAGCAGCAGCACTATCGTTCAAGTCCTTGAGTGAGGAGGCTGGCTCCAAGGAACCGTCCTCTTTAAGTGAGGGGGAGGCAGCCACATGGGATTCCCCACGAGATAATGACGATGATGAAGATGACGATGATACAACCGCACCTGTTCGAGAGACATTTTTCCCAATGAGAATTGTGGAGTTGATACCTGGAGGCACATGACCTGAAAAAAACAAATACACAGAACCAATCAAAAACATATCTTAATAGTCAGTGATTTCTAAATTTATTCAAGAACTAGTTTACCTAATGCCGTCAAAAATGACGGCTGTATTTAAATAATTCTGCAATTGCATTGGACTTAAAAATTTAAAAAACATTTGTGTTTATGTTCAACCAGAATGAAGCCGCGTTTTTTTATACATTTGCAAAACATAAGGGAGATTACTCTATAATCCCAATTTAATAGTTATCCTCCTTGACAAATGTTACAGAAAGAAAATGTAAACCATCACATAGGGATGTTTGCTTTTTCTTAAAATGATCCGATTTGTTGTTTAATCCTGTATTCTTGGAGCATAGGGTCACAACCACTCTGCTGTGGTTTCAGTAGCAAGTAGGTTTTTCATGGAGTGGAGTTGCTGGTCACACACAATCCTTCTTTACCCAGGCTTGGGACCAGCTATGGCGACTGCCAAGCAGTAGGTTTTTTTCTGTCAGAGTAACCTCTCACATAGACTTCCTTACAGAGCTAAAGGGATCCAACTGCCATGATATATACCCATACCTAGCGGGAAAGAGAATTCATGCCTTTCCAAAGGACATACAGTGGCAAGCAAAAGTGTTTGACCCCCTTGGAATTTTTCATATTTTCTTGTATTACAACCTGTAATCTATATTTTTTAAATTATGCCATGGACCTACACAAAATAGTCACAATTGGTGAGGTGAAATTTTTGAAAAATCTTGTTTTAAAGATTTTTAAAGAATAAAAAAGTGGTAAGTGCAAAGTGAACTCAGTCTGCCAGTTCCTTTTCTGTGCCAGTACCTATTATGCCACTTCACGTTTGATCTGATTATCAAGACTAAAATAACAAAATATTACCAATTCTGACAAATTTAAATAATTGGTCAAGTGACATCAAGCATTGTTTGGCTAACAAAAAGAATAATCCTCATCAAAATAATCTTATTGCAAACACGACTGTCCTTTCCATAGCTTTTAAACATCTACATAAGTGGGGGATTTATAAATATCACATCTAAATAATGTTCAGTTTTGTGTATTCCATCATGATTGCGAAGGAAGTGTAGTGTTAATACATAAGTCTACTGGGGCAAATGTGTCCCGAAAAATAAAGTAAACAGGATTTTCCAGGCTTTTACACACTGCAGACAATGAAATCATCATAGCATGATGAATTTTTGATTAAATAAAAGAATAGTTTTCTTTAACCATTAAATAAAAATTAAGTTTTTGACTTTTTATACACTATTAAAATTTCAGGCATTAAGCACTTTAATATGTTAGTCTTGAAAGGGTTTGAAGAAAGAAAGAAAATGTAGCTTTTAAATTGTTTAATATAAATTAGTCATCCCACTAAACAAAAAAAAAACAAAAAACAAACACACACATTTATAGAAATCGCCCTTTCTCAGGAACCTCAATACTTAAGTCCCCACTGGACAAAAGCGCTTTAAAAAACTTGTGCAATCAATTGCAGTAAAAAAAAATATAAGACCTATTAAAGAAGAGTAAGAAGAAAGTGCAACTTGTCAATACATTTGTTATATGAGGTGAGAGAGAAAAAGAAATAAAGCAAGCAGAAGTTATTGATGAATTCCCAGGCAATGTCAAATTACTTTTGTATCTAAACAGCAAAAAGAACGCTCAACATTAAAATGCTGCCAATTTTTTCAAACGATTCCAGATTAGTCGGGTTAGATACAACTTGGATTATGCAAAATACAACATTGCCATTCCCTTAAATATTCATATTTGTCAATTAGTCATTCAACTAGTTTTTCCTTTTAAATAAAAGTGGCATTTGAAATTAATGAGGATTGGCAAGAAGGAATGGCGTAAATAAAAGCTGAATTACCTGATTTACAAGGTATCAACACGGATGTCCTCATACCGTGTTAGAAATGACCAACTGTTATAGTCTCTCAGATCTATGCTAGCGAGTTCAAGCTTTACTGAGTGCCCACTTTCATGGCCTAATGCCAAACTAAGATTATAAATATCTTAGTCAGAAATTGCTTTTTTAATTGTATAAACAAATTTTTTTAAGTGTGGCATTCTCTATAGCTTTTAAAAACTAGAGAATTTCTTTTATCTTTAAGTCGTTTGAAACACATTTTATGAGGATCTTTTAGTGAGAAATGTTTGCTATAAATTACCAAGAAAATCCATAATTATCATTTGTTAAAACTGTCAAACTGCTAGGCCATCTGACAGTTTTGTTTTTTTTTAACTTCATCTATATTTCAAATCTGATGATAAACAAAGACATGACCCATTATTTCCTATCAGGTTAGAACGTGTGTATTTGATAAAGAATAACAATGCAAACAAACAGCATACAAAATGTATGACAGAAGTTGCTTCTAAGCAAATTCTAATCCAATCTAAGCAACTTTCTAAGACATGATAATTCATATCAAAAGTTATTGACTATCAAAGCACAAACCCCTTTTTTGACCTTTAGGGAATCCAGAATTGAGGCCGATTCTAAAACCTTTGCAACATTATTATCCTAATTAAAACAAATAGTTTGAAGACAGTGAAAAGTTTTTGGCAAAGTAGGACGTCAAAAATGGATTGCATCATAAGGACTGATTTGACTGATCACTGCTAAAGAAGCTAACATTTCTTTTTTACTTTCATACTAAGCTGGCACAGCAACAACTGTTTGAGTTTTAGTAAAAAAAAACAAATATTTTTTTTTATTAAATCAAGTATTGTAAGCCATTTTCATTAATTTTTGACTGCTATTTACATTCATCCTAATTTTTAGTTTGTTTAATCACAATTTCAGTAAGGCCGGCACGGCAGTGTTATTGTTTTGGTTTTAGTAAAAAAAGCTATCGATTATTTTATTATTATTTAGACAAAGTATTGTAAAACATTTTTATTAATTTTTAACTAATAGTAGTTAACATTAGTACTATTTACCTTCATCTTAACTTTTAGTTGTTTTTTTTTTTAAATCACAATTCAACTTGGTTTTAGTAAAAAAGCTATTATTCGTTCATTGTAAACCATTTTACACATTGTGATTAAAAAAAAAAAAAAATTTAGATGAGGGTAAATAGGCAAAAATTAATAAAAATGGTTTACAATACTTGATTTAAAAAAAAAAAAAAAAAAAATTTAGATGAGGGTAAATAGGCAAAAATTAATAAAAATGGTTTACAATACTTGATTTAAAAAAAAAAAAAAAAATTTTAAAAAATCGTTTTTTACTAAAACTCAAGTCATTGCTGTGTCAGCTTAGTACAAAAGTAAAAAAAAATGTTAGCTTCTTTAGCGGTGATCGGTCAAATCAGTCCTTATGATGCAATCCATTTTTGACGGTTAAGTCATCTTAATTTGCCAAAAGATTTTTCTTCTTAAATTAACCACCATAATGAAAGATCAAAAATGACGAATTTACTTGCAAGAGAAATCATTTAACAACATCATTCAAAAGTTAACCCCCCCCCCCCATCTCCATCAGCCCTTTCAAGACCTAACCTATTAATGTGCTTAATGCCTGAATTAAAATGTTCCAGTAGACTTCTAAAACAGGACATGTATACTCCAGCAGGCATAGAAACCTTAGGATATATATGTCCCCAGAGTCTCAAAAGGGTTAATATATTCTTGATCATCAATTTGGAAGCTATGGTTGCAAAGTGGTGAAACAGGAGGTATACATACCATTAACAATACCATTCGTTAGTCGAGCATTTGTATTGTTGTTGGCCTGAGCTTGAGAATTCGACTTTTGTTGGTCAGCAGATTGGTTCTGATTCGACTGGCTTTTTTTACTCTTCTTTTTCTTGTGTTTGGATACCTACAAAGACGAGCAGAAGGAAGAGGACAAATAAGTTTACCATAGCGAAGGGGTGCATAAATGAAAATAGATAAACGAAAAGAAAATATCGGAAGTTCAAAATATACAGATTGACACTAACTAAAACAATCGACTTGACACTTTTGTAAACATCAGGGTACGTTTGATAATATCAAAGGGTACCTCGGGAGTAAGGGAAGTGCAAGTCAAAACATTGACAGAAAATACTTAAAAATAGAAATCTGTTTAATAAACAAGCACGGATGAATTCAGAATAGCCAAAGTTCCAAAATATACAGACTAAACAAGATGAATTAATTTAGCCTTTAGAAACTATAAACAAGCACACTATAAATAAGACTGACAGAGCAGAGGAAAATCAGTGTCCCACAGATACGGATTGATTCTCATTCTCTCTCTTGATCCTTCATTACATTCCAGGCAAATCCTTTTCAGAGACCAACCTCTGTCTTCCCAAAGTCCGGAGACATTGTGTGCCCGGACACCATCCACAACAAGGAGTGACGAGACCAACCATCGAATGTAAGTAACTTCGAACATTTCAGAGAGACTAGCAACAACAGTTCAGGATAGTTTCTTCTAACCATGTCAACACGTGGAATTTGTTTATCTTGGTAACACTGCTGATGTTTCAATGATGTCACCAGTGTTGAGGAAAAATGTGTCCCTTTTCAATTCGACAAATTTTAGGGTGCCTGATGTGAACTTGATCCCTTTTTTCATTAAGAAAATTCTGTAAAGACCGGAATAAATAGTAATCCAAAAGGTGCAATATCTGCTGAATATGACAGATGAATGAAAACTTACCAATCAAGCTCTAACAATGTTTGCCTGGTCACCAAAGAAACAGGCGGTTTAACATTATCCTGAAGAAATATTAAATTTTTCTATTAATTCATCCTGGATTGACACTTTGTCAATTGCTGTCTTCAATGGGTCCTATTGTGAGCAGTACTGGTTTGAATCAATCTGCTTCTCTGGAAAGAGCTAATCCCGTCATATACACAACAATACCTTCTTTGGGATGAAGTTATTGCCCTTTATTTTATTTTTCGATGCCAGACATACAGGAAAAAATTCCCTCAAAAAATTTATGATTTTTATTCATTAGTGTAGACTAATGAATAAAAAATCACACCAACTTTTGTTTTTGTAAATTGAAAAAAGAATTTTAAATAAATTGAAAAAGAAATCAAATTAAAGATTAAGATTAAAAAATAAATTTTTTGATTTTTATTCATTAGTCTACACTAATGAATAAAAATCACACCAACTTTTGTTTTTGTAAATTGAAAAATTTTTTTTTGATAATGTGACTTAAAATTTAATCCATTCAACGTTTCTTATTATTGATTTTTTTTTACCTTCATCTTCAATAGTTTAATTGCTCTTTATCACATTTTAATTTTTTTTTTTACTTGCACACATAGTTTTTGAGCACAAAGTTGTGATAAAAAGCAACTAAAAAAAATTCAAGATGAAGGTAAATAGTAGTCATAAAAATATAAATAATATTGCTATTTAATTGTTTTGTATTAAAATAATTTACTTAGTTTTGTCTTCAAGATAGTCTTATATAAAACAAAATTTATTTGTGATGAGCTATATGAAGTTTGTTTTTACCTGCGCAATCAAACAATCACCATTTTGTGGCAGGTCTCTTTTTGCAAGGGATTAATTGTGTGTATTTTTTGAGATCGGACATCTCAAAAATTTTAAATTCAAGGGAAATAACTTTTTTGTCTTAATCATTGGACCTCAGTATTGTATCAGTACCGATTTTTCTTGTCCTACAATCTCTTGCATTCAATGTTGTAATGAAGTATCCACTTTTCATCGCCCGACACAATTTGTTTTAAAAACAGAACATTTAAATACGGTCCAGTAGGTTTTTTTGCTTATGTGGAAGCCACACATCAAAATGACTAACATAACCAAGCTGGTGCAAATGATTTTCAATGCTTGATTTAGATATTTTCAGTATGCTGGCTATCCCCTGCATCATATAACATTCAACAACAGATTAAAATACCAATATCATTTAAGCCTTAAAGGAAGGGGAACAAAACAACCAATCGACTTAATCCTAAAAAAAAAAAAAAAAAAAAAA
>VCCN01003871.1:1723271-1737893 GCA_006491835.1 Architeuthis dux
TAAAAACTAGTCAAATACAATACTTCATCCAAGAAGTAACTTATTCATTGATTTGATCACCTTTTTTCCAATTTTTCAATTGATCACCCCCAACCCAGCAAGCTGCCAAATGACATTTGTCAAATGACGGTTTCTATTGAGTGACTAATCAGAACTGTTTTCTTTCTTTTTTGTTTGTGAAAGAATCGTGTTTTGTAATTAATTGAACATGGGTCACAGCTGGACATTCCCGAATTAAAAACATTTGCCATTTCCTGAGCATTCTGTTAGAACGCTTATGAAAGAGCGACTATGGTAACATAGCTGTGGAACTGGTACCAATAATCTCAGTTTGACAATGAGTAACACGCCAGTTTTCCAGGATCAAGGCCAGGAGCATTTATAGAAGGGGAAGTGGGGTTCGGGGCGACTCTGGCATTCGTCCTGTAAGAAAAGAAAAAGGTAATTAAATCACTGGATTATTAAATTGCCTCAAGGCAAACTTCCCTAAATCAAAGAAGTATCAAATTTTCATGTAGAACACTGAAAGGAAATAAAACTAGCATTCCAAGGGAAATTATGAATCACTGCCATGCTGCTGTGTTGGGGGTGATCAATTAAAAAGTTGGAAAAAGGAGTGATCAATAAATAAGTTACTTCTTTCATCTTTTGTTGAATATAAAGGACAAAACAGCTTTCCCTTAAAGTCAGACTCGAAAAACACAAAAAAGCCATAACCAAAGGTGAATTGGGAAAATCTGGTATGGCAGTCCATATGGAGGGAGAAAGGTGTATACTACCCTCTCTGGGATGAAGTTTGAATGATAGACATGGAACGCTGTTAGAGAGGAAAATTTTGAATCACCGCCACCCATATATGCTGTGTTGAGGGTGATCAGTTAAAAAGTTGGAAAAAGAAGTGATCAATGAATAAGTTACTTCTCTCACCTTTTGTTGAATATAAAACACAAAACAGCTGTCCCTTTAAAGTCATACTCGAAAACACAAAAAAGCCATAACCAAAGGTGAATTGTGAAAATCTGGTATGGCAGTCACAAAAAACAAAAAAAAAAACATTTTCCCTACTCATTGAGGGGAGTGTGTGTGCAAAATTTCAAGTTTCTACTATGAACGGTAAGGGCTGGGCGAAGTCCAGATACATAGATAGATACAAAGATACATATAAATGTCAGGGGTGGCAATCATTTCGCCGAAGTTCATTTTACCAAATTTCATCTTACTGCACGTTTCTTGAGAATAGTAAACTATGAAAAAAGTGACCAATCAATGTGCAGTAAGATGAACTTCGGTAAAATGAACCAGACCCAAATGTGAGAACATATGAATAACCTAAACCCAGCAATAAATCAGTGTTGTGGGTAATCACCACGATTAAAAATATCTTTTACTTATATTTTCATCATTATCATCATCATCAGCCGTTATAAGTCCACTGCTGGACAAAGGCCTTTCCCATCTGCTTCCATGATGACCTCAATTATGCTAACCTCTGGAGGGATGAGAAAGAAAAGTTTGCCGGTAAGATGTGGCAGAGGTTAGCACAATCACGGTCGTTATGGAAGGAGATTGGAAAGGCCTTTGTCCAAGAGTGGACTTACGACAATTTATGATTATGATGATGATGGTGCTGATAATGTCAAAAAAGCATTTGGAGTGAACACTACTACAGTGCAAACTGTTCAGCATTGGTTCAGTAGGTTTAGGTCTGGAAATGTAGATACCAATAATAAACCTGAAGGGCAGCCCAAACCTGTATTTAATCATAAAGAATTATCGATAACAGTGGCAAGCTCTTTCTGGAGGCCTTAGGATTTCAACAGCGACCATATCATCTCATCTCAAGGCAATAGGAAAGGTTAAAAAGCTAAACAAACAGGTCCCACATGAACTGAATGAAATGCTCCATGACAGTGCCTGACCACACACCTCTCAGCTGACTGTATCCAAGGTTAGAGAATAGGGATATAAAGTCTTGCAGCATCTTCCATATTCACCTGACATTTCTCCTACATATTATCATCTTTTCAAGCATTTTGAACTGCACATTCATGATAAAAGGTTTAAAAATACTGAATTTGTGACCACTAAACCTGAAGAATTTCATAGAGATGGCATATTATCATTGGAGGATTATTGGAAAAAGATTATTGCTTAAAATAGGTCATATTTGGATTAGATATTTACACTTTTGTCTTGTTTATATTATCCTTCATCTTACTATTCACAAAACAACATTTCATATGCAACAACCTAATATCTTCAGATCTTTAAATTTAGATTTATTCCAACTGTTGTCCTCATCTTGGTTGTTTTTGTATCCACAACGTTTCAGCCGCTGTACCCTCTGGTCTTCTCCAGGTACCTGTCGTATTCCATAATATTCTCGGAATTTCAAACTGAACCCTTTTATTCAATCCATGGGGGTAGGTTGTTCTCATTCCGATGTCCGCATCAGGGGGTATCTGATAATAGTTAATTCTTTTGTTATTTCGTCTTTTCTTTTTTGTTAAATGAACCTTGTGATCTTGTAATCTTGTGAGGCCGCTTCGGCTCGTTCCACCCAATTAGATCCGGAGAGAAAAATGGAGACATTACAGAAATAAGCAGTGACCTCTGGTGGTAAAAAAAATAAAGCCAAAGTTTAAAATAATAGATTGTTAAAAACCTTTGTTTCTTAAGAGCTTCGAAAATGACGTCAATAAATAAATAATCACCTTTTGATTACATCATTCCATGTCCATGTATTGTATTTACCTTTAAGACTGAATTAATGTTTGTAATGAATGTATACAAAATCTGGTTCTTAGCATTTCAGTCTTTTTGCCAAGTCCCTGAAAAAACATTGAAGATAAAGATCTACATCCGTTAACCAAGTTATAATAGAACCTCCCTCGTAAAATCTTAAAAAACATTTTTTCTAAAAACTAACAACAAAAAGATTGTTAGGATCTAACAGAATAAAAGCACAAAAAATTACTGGCAAAAAAAGAATTTAAGGTAAAGATCTACATCCGTTAACCAAGTTGAGTGCATACTCCTGGGCAGACACACGCGCACCCTCAGGCAGCCTGCATGGCCTCACACCAAATCTTAATGAAATCACGGAAAAATCGTCATTGAAAGATCAAAGAAACCTAGTTAACAACCTTCATTAAGGAAGTAACAACATGCTTTGAAGCCACACTTCCATATAACGGACTGAAAGTAACAGTCCAGTTTACCAAACAGTTACATTGTAAATAGAACCCCCTCTTAAAACCTTGAAAAGCATTTTTACTAAAAGCTGACAACTTCTAGGAAGATTGTTAGGGTCTAACAGAATAAAAGCATAAAAATTACTGGCCAAAAAAGAATTTAAGGTAAAGATCTACATCCGTTAACCAAGTCGAGAGCACATGCCCGGGCAGACACATGCGCTCCCTCGAGCAGCACCACATGGACCCCCACCTAAAAACCTTAATGAAATCACAGAAACCATACAGTTACATTATAAATAGAAGCCCCCTCATAAAACCTTGAAAAGCATTTTTACTAAAAGCTGATAACTTCTAGGAGGATTGTTAGGGTCTAGCGGGTTAAAAGCACAAAAAATTACTAGCAAAAAAAAATTTGTTAAGTATCATGAATTATTCCCCGTAGGCAGAAGACTTCCGCTAGGGGGCGCTGTTTTACGTTCTGGTCAACGAGCAGCCATTTTGTATTATGATCAGTAGAATAAAGATCTCGGGAGAGACACATGTGTGTGGTTGACTGTGGTCATTATATAAATAAAGGATCTCTGTAAGTACCTTTTCTGTTTGCATTTTTAATCTCTTAATATCTGTCATTAAACCAATCTTACAAAATTGTTTCTATGTTGTTTTTTTTTCGACTTGGTTAACGGATGTAGATCTTTACCAAATTGAATGTCTAGTTCAGGGGGTGGGGGGCACCTTCCCATTGCACTTAAAGGGTAGGATCAAGTTCATTGTCTGATGCCTGAGGCATCCTAAAAATGGAAATGCTGAAGGAACTGGTCAATTTCTGGAACCAACCTCGCGTACGTGTGAGGCTCCCCACTTTAAACTCAACCGTTTGTCACATTCTGCCCTCAGGGTTAAGTGAAAAACTAACCACTCTATTATAGCTCAGTTGTGTGATTTTAGCATTTCAGATTTTCATAACATTTTATAGTAATTCCTTACAGGTCAGCTTTGTCAATTAGATCAGCGTTACTCAAACTATCTGATCTCGCAAACCAGCAAAGGTTTTTTCCAATGTATTAGGGACTGGTAGCAAATCTGTGGGAGGATGCATTGGTAGTAGAGCCTTCTTTTTAAAACTAATGGAATCTTCTTGTTCTTGGAGGTTGAGCTTGCTCTACCGAAAGCGTGCCAGCCAAGAGTAATTCTTCGCTCAAATTCTTCTTCTTTTGAGGATTTCCTGGAGATTTGTTGTCCTAGGTCAGTGGTTCCCAACCTTTTCGAGTCATTCCCTCTTTTGTCAATAAGATTACTAGTATTGCCGCCCGCTTCCATTTATTAAGTTGCAACAAAGAATAACTTCAAATAATAACTTTATTTTACATATAATTAGACAGCTTCATACTAAGAATTAGTTTAATTTCATAATTGTACAGCTGCTGCTGTGTATTTGTTACTCAAAGAAAGCAAGGAAAATAATTAGGAACACATTTGAAATTCTAATTTATTACAAAAAAAATAAGAATTCTGCTGATATATACATCAATGTGATCTCTGTTCTTGTTTTTTTGCTACTAGTTCTTTGATTTGTGGGTCTATTAGTGAGAGAGCACATTTTAAATCATTCTCAACTTGGAGCTTATTTCGAGCCTTCAACTTGATAGATAGAAGTGCAGAAAACCCTATTTTTAAACTGGACTTTTATTTTTAACTAATAGCCTTATTCCCCCCCCCCTGGACTACCCAATGTAGTGGTCTACTTTCTTTAGCTCTGCATTAAACATTAAAGATCTGAAAATAAGCCACATACTGGCAGCTTATGGTTTGCAGACTAGCGCTGGTATATGTACCACACTTTGCACTTATCTTTGATTTGATCTTTTCTGTGAACCTTTTTATTGATCACCACTACCCGCAACACTCGTTTATTGCTGGGTTCAGGTTAATCATGTGTTCTGAGATTTATATGTATCTATGTATCTATCTATGTATCCGGACTTTGCCCAGCCCTAACCGTTCATAGTAGAAACTTGAGATTTTGCACATACACTCTCCTCAATGAGTAGAGAAAATGTTTTGTTTTTTTTTAAATTCCCCATCTAAATAGATTTTTAGAGGGGGGTTAAATATGCAATGTAAGTTTATGTATCCTTTTCTATTTGTCCTTACTTTTACATTTTTTTTATTCAAAATGGACACTTTGTTTAATTTATTAATCACTGCTACCCACAACACTGGTTTATTGCTGGGTTTAGGTTATTCATGTGTTCACACATTTATATGTATCTATGTATCTATCTATGTATCCGGACTTTGCCCAGCCCTAACCATTCATAGTAGAAACTTGAAATTTTGCACACATACTTCCTTCAATGAGTAGGAAAAATGGGTTTGATAAGAACTTATTTCAAAACTTATTCAATTATGAATACAGACCTGTTTTCACTGGCTTTGTTTATCACATCTTCGAAGGATTAAATATACACTCTTAAAACTACAACGTCATTTTGGAGGATTACTTGATGAATAATTAACCTGATGATGGCTGGAGAATTAACGAGAAAATTATATTATTCCTTCAGTAATAATGTTCTCTCTTTAAACACAACAGATCTTTTTAATCACCGCTACCCACAACACCGGTTTAAAAACTGTTGCTGGGTTTAGGTCATTCATGTTTTCTGACATTTATCTATGTATCTATCTATGTATCCTGACTTCAACCAGCCCTAATTGTTCATAGTAGAAACTTGAAATTTTGCAAAACACACTCCCCTCAATGAGTAGGGAAAATGTCCATTTTTGTTTTTTGAAAATCCCCCCCACTCTAGATAGATTTTTAGTGGAGGGTTCAATTTTCAATGTTTATGCTAAATTGGTCACTAGTTCTTCCCTAAAAACACTTTGTATTTGTTTTTCTTGGTAAGGCTGCTGACGTTTCAGTGACGTCATCCAGTGTCAAGGCAAAATGTGGCCATTTCAATTCTGTCAATTTTGGGGTGCTTGATCCTCACTTCATCCAATCTTTTATATGATGGAAAGTGCTTGGCTCATTTTCTTTTGCCCAGGAGTGCACGTCTTACACTTACAATGAAAATCTGTCTCCAGTTGGATAATAAAAAAGGCTGAGTTTACACAAATCTCAACATCAAAATTTAATTGATTAGCATTTCTAATTTATAATGAATACCATTACTTTAAATTAGTGTTCACAGAATGTATCAAAAATATTGTATAAGGAAGGGACTGTGCAGATCAATTAAATTGTATGTGACACTGGTGTCACAGTGGGTTCTTATGGGTTAATTTGATCAAAAGTTTATTTAATCAAAACTAGTATAAAATCAACTATTTTTTACAATCAAAAGTCTAGTAATCAAAGTAAAATCAAACTTTTTTTTACAAAAAATAATTAAATATGTAGTTTTATTCGCTAATTAGGCAATGTCGCTGATTCAGCGTAACATATACATAGAATAACTCATGCCCAAAGCTATGTTATTTCCAAACCTTTTAACATATTTCATTTTAGAGCGAAAACAAAAACAAAGAAAAAATAGGACTCTGAGACAGTTCTTCTTAACCTATTAAAGTGTCATTCACCCTCAAGTTTTTATCCCATAATTCCATTCACCCTGAGACCTGGATCACTTTGCAACCTTTTGGATAAGTTCAAAGTGTAGTATCTTCAGAGAACCACGGCCCTTCAGGGGTCCTTGTGGCATGCTAGCTGATCAGGAGGCGATCACATATTAGCATGCTCAAGATTCGTCCTGAGAAGCTTTTGGGATCTCCACCCCTTCCCCTCCCCCTTTATCCTGGTCCTCGTGGCATTTGTCTCAGTGACAGGGATTTAGCATTCTCCCCACTCAAGTCTCTAGTCACGGGGACATGGGATCCCCCTCCTCCCTACTGAATCCGGCACTAAATAGCCCACCAAGTGTCGATGTGCCGTTAAACAAAGCAATCGAATCAAATCAAATCCATTCACCCTCAACAAAATTGTCTCGTTTTTTATCACTTTTGTCTTAATTTGCTTATCATTTTCATGCAGAATTCATTTTGAACATTGACTATTTTATTTTAATGTGAAAAAAAATTATACAGTTTGTATAAATAAGCACACATCATAACAGTCATTTTTTACACAATGTCTAGGTCCTTAAACCTTTTGCGGTGGTGTAATAAACATCATAATTCTTTTTAAAATCATTTACATCTAAATAGCACTACATATTCCGGTAATCTATTCCAAAATCCCACCACTCTATTTCTAAAAAGAACTTTCTGATATTCAATCTACTTCTATTTGCGTCTACCGTATATGTGTGGCCTCTCAGTCCCTTGTACCGCCTTCTAATAAAAATTACATCAGGGTTTACTACTTCTAAACCATGTATAATCTTAAACATTTCTATTAAGTCTCCCCGATCCCTCCTATTTTCTAACGATGTTAACCCTAACATTTTTAGAGCCACCTTACTCGTAATAGATATATGAACTAAATATTAATATCAATTTTGATCAATTTTGAAACCTTGAACCTTAGTAATGACAAGTAACAAATTGAAGTTATCTATAATCAGGGTGAGTAATACACACGCCAATTCAGTATCTGGTAGGGAGAGGGTCAACTGATGGAACATTCTGACCTATATTCCGTTTATACAAATAAGTCAAAAATGTTTTTAGAAAACAGAATCTATGCATGTTTGTGTATGTATGTGTGTGCCCATATGTGCGTGCACACGTGTATATGTGTGTGAGTGTGTGTTACAATAAGTTCGGTGAAAACACTAGGGATTTTGTGAAATTCCAAAACATTTCAGAAATTTCATGAAATCCCTAGTTTCACAATCAAAACTTGTGATGCTGACCATTACAACTATAATGAGTTCGATCCTCACTGGGTGCCCCACTACTGTGGCCTTGTGTCAAACTAAGCTAAAATTAGTAAATATCAAGTATATTCTGCTTCAGTATTTACAGTGTATATACAGCTTAGTTTGACACAAGGCCACAGTAGTGGGGCACCTAGTGAGGATCCAGGCGCAGATCTGGGGTGGTGTCCAGGAATCCGGACCCTAGCCCTGTTCGGGCAAAGCACAATTAAAAACTTTTTCAAATATCTAAATAAAGAAAATTTATAACAAAAAAAAAAAAATAATCCCAAGTAATCATAAATTAATCTTAAAAACAAAGATTTATTATTTTGTTCTTCATCTAAGTAAGTATTAATCACTGCTATCCACAACAGACCGGTTTACACACTGTTGCTGGGTTTAGGTTATTCATATGTTCTGACATTTATATGTATCTATGTATCTATCTGTGTATCCAGACTTTGCCCAGCCCTAACCGTTCATAGTAGAAACTTGAAATTTTGAACACACACACCCCATCAATGAGTAAGTTTCCCTCCAAAGTAGGTTTTAGTGGGGGGTTCAATATGCAATGTAAGTTTATTCTAAATTGGTCACTAGTTTGTGCCCACTCGTTTTTTGAAAATTCAGATCTTTTTTAGGTGAGAAAAGTAACTTATTCATTGATCACCCCTTTTTCCAACTTTTTAATTGATCACCCCCAACACAGCATATATGTGTAGCAGTGATTCATAATTTCCCTTGGAATGCTAGTCCTTTATAATTCTTTTATTTATTAGTTCTGTGGTAAATTTCGTTGATTATTTTAGTTTCTTTTACTTTACTCTTTTGTCAATTCTAGTGCTAAAAAAAGTTACAACTCAAATGTAAGTTAAAAATGTTGGATCATGTATTACTTTCTTGTTTTTGACATTTGAAATTTGTTTTCCTTTTTCGCGAATTTATTTGAAAAATCTTTTGACCCCCTCAGCTTAAAATCCTGGACCCTCCTTCCTGCTCAAAATCCGGGATCCACCCCTGAGATAACCATAGCATTCAGAAACTACTGATTTTACAAGGATAAGAATGTATTGAACATGGTATCTATGTATAGGCTATGATATATTTGTCAATGGAAAATTGTCACTGAAATGACAAACCTTTTGAAACAAAATCGATAAAAAAGGCAGTATAAACAACATCTGGGCAGTTTTATAAAAGTCACGTACACTTTTTGTTTGTTAATCGCATTATTTACATGCTTATATATGGATCTAGTCAAACATATGTAGGCAGAGAGTGCATATTTGTGTATTCATGTATATATGCACATCTCTGCATGCACACACGCACACGCACACACACATATAGGTATACTTTGTATAGTGTGGTTAATTTGTTCCAAAATCTTTTGTACTGTTCAAAACATATAGGTATACTTTATATAGTGTGGTTAATTTGTTCCAAAATTTTCCGTACTGTTCAAAACATATACTTTGTATAGTGTGGTTAATTTGTTCCAAAATTTTCTGTACTGTTCAAAACATATACTTTGTATAGTGTGGTTAATTTGTTCCAAAATTATTCTGTCCTGTTCAAAACATATAGGTATACTTTGTATAGTGTGGTTAATTTGTTCCAAAATTATTCCATACTGTTCAAAACATATAGGTATACTTTGTATAGTGTGGTTAATTTGTTCCAAAATCTTTTGTACTGTTCAAAACATATAGGTATACTTTATATAGTGTTTTAATTTGTTCCAAAATTTTCCGTACTGTTCAAAACATATAGGTATACTTTAGTGTGTTTAATTTGTTCCAAAATTATTCTGTACTGTTCAAAACATTGTACAGCAATACCTTAATCGTACTACATCAAAACCCGCACTAATCAAAACCACACTGTTCACGGTCTTATTATAATTTAATATGTTTTTTTTTTCATCTTATACTTAGTTACATTAATTGTACATCAATACCATAACCGTACTACATCAAAACCCGCACTAATCAAAACTGCACGGTTCACGGTCTTATTATAATTTAATGTGTTTTTTATTTTCAGCTAATACTTAGTTACATTAATTGTACAGCAATACCTTAACCGTACTACATCAAAACCTGCACTAATCAAAACCACACTGTTCAAGGTCTTATTATAATTTAATATGGGTTTTTTTCACCACATACTTAGTTACATTAATTATACAGCAATATATTAACCGTACTACATCAAAAACCGCACTAATCAAAGTATTTCTTTAAATCAGGATGTTGTACTATCTACAAATTCTGTGGATTCATTCTGCTGCACCCCTTACATATGAAATTCTAGCCGTGGCTAGGTAGTTGGTGTCTTTGGGGCTCCTCCTTCCATTTCTCCTCTTAGCAACAACAGGGGAGGGGTAGTTATTTCGTGCTTCTTATATCCTTTAGATCTACTTTCCCAGGGTCACTGCTGATGACTTGTGCCCAATATTGGAGGCAGTGAACTCAGCTTTTCTTAACACAGATGGGATGGTTTGAATCAAAATTAGCATTCCAAGGGAAATTATGAATCACCGCCACCCATATATGCTGTGTCGGGGGTGATCAATTAAACAGTTGGGCTGTGATCACTAAAAAATGTCTGAATTTTCAAAAAAAACAAGCGGGCACAAACTAGTGACCAATATCGTATAAGCTTACATTGAAAATTGAAAACCCTATTTTGGAGGGGAATTTTCAAAAAACAAAAAGAAGAATTTTCCCTACTCATTGAAGGGAGTGTATGTACAAAATTTCAAGTTTCTACTATGGTTAGTGCTGGGCAAAGTCTGGCTACATAGATAGATAAAATTGAATGTCCCTCAAAAACCCTACTTTGCGCAGGAATATTCAAAAAACAAAAAATAGATTTTCCCTACTCATTGAGTGGAGTGTGTGTGCAAATTTTTGTAGACTAGCAAAACTATACATTTTTTGAATCTTCAGAGCATCTAGAATCCATAAATCAATGTTAATATTTGCACAGACACTTTAAGGCTAAAAAGTTAAATTTAAAAAATTCAAAATTGGCAAAGTTAATATTAAAAAGTGTAAATAACAAAACGTTAAACTTTATCAATGCCAAAATTAAAACTCTGTATCAAGATATTTCTAATAAATCTGTGATGACTTGGGCTTCGAAGGAAGTCACGAAGTCCAACAAGATATATAAAAGACAACCTATATGTTTTTCTATGTAGAAACACGAGGTGATCAGTCAGTTCTTTCAGTTCATCTATTTCTTTAAGTATTAGCATTAGTTAGTGGTTTTAGTACTGGTTAGTAGTTGAGACAATAGAAAATAGAATAGAGTGTGGTTAGCATTTAGAAGATTTAACTGATCTTTAGATATGATTGATTTAGGTGATGCCAAATAGTTGTGACCAGTCTTTTCCACAAGTTTATTCTGACTGGTGATTTTACCTAAAAGCATGACAAATTCAAGACGCTGGGGTTGACACCAAGGTCTACTGTCTAGACAAGCAGAAGTGCTTCTAAAAATACCACAAGCCAACTCCTGTTGTCCAGAGGTTATGACAATTAACAATTAACTTTGAAATGTGTGGGGTGCTGGGGGTCATCTGAATGTCATTGTGAACATCCAGCGAATTTCTGAATTTTATCTCTATATGAAGTACAGATGAAAATCTTACTTCGCAAAGAACAAAACTTATATACATCAGCAACATTTTACATTTTATTTTAGTGTGAAAAAAAAGTTTACAATTTGTATATCATAACACATCATAACAATTATATTTACACAATATCTAGGGCCTTAAACCTTTGAGGTGGTCTAATAAACATCATAATTCTTCTGTTGATAGCACTACATATTCCGGTAATCTATTCCAAAGTCATACCACTCTATTGCTAAAAAAGAATTTTCTGATATTCAATCTACTTCTATTTGTTTCTACCACATATATGTGGCCTCTCAGTCCCTTGTACCGCCTTCTAGTAAAAAAAACATCAGGGTTTACTACTTCTAAACCATGCATAATCTTAAACATTTCTATTAAGTCTCCCCGATCTCTCCTATTTTCTAACAATGTTAACCGTAACACTTTTAGCCTATCCTCATAACTCATACTTTGTAATTCCGGTACTAACTTAGTTGCACGTCTCTGGACTGTTTGCCACCCTCTTCTTATACCCCCCAAAATTGCCATATGCACCACGAGGTGTGTGTGGGGGGGGGGGGTGCACCCAGGTTTAAAATGTTGGAAATCACAGGGAAATTAGAGAATACAGAACAAAATCCATGAAAAGATCCAAGGTTTTGCTAATCCCTGGTATTACGAATGTAAAATATGGTAGTTGAACACATCATACAAAGGCTCCAAAAAGTCATACAATGGCTCCAAAAAGTATAATTATACAACATATTGATTAGATATTTACACAATAATGAAGTTAAAAGCCATTAATTTGTTTTTTACTTTTATTTTATTGTAATCCTTGGTTGGTCTTACGGATGTAAAATATGGTAGTTGAACACATCATACAAAGGCTCCAAAAAGTCATACAAAGACTCAAACAAGTATAACTATGAAATCAAATGATGGATAATTTAATATCAGAATATGATAATTATAATGACATTTATTAGTTGAGAATCTATAGTTCTTTCTATATTTCCATTTACGATTTAGGCTGCTCGTTTAGCAGTCGCTCACACCAGCGCCGGGCAAATATAGGTTCTCAACTAATAAATGTCATTATAATTATCAAGTATAACTATACAAAGTATACATCAGGTATTAACGTAATAATGAAATCAGAATTTGTTTTTAATTTGTTCTTTATCAGAATATTGTCCACCATGTATTTGTCTGCAACGGTATGGTATTTAGTGCGATTTGAATAACGGTATCTTAGTACGAGAACAACAATGTTATTTCACATTCGTATAACTAAGTATTACCAAGTTTTCTGTTGCCTGTGTTAACAGTTTGCTTCACAAGATGTATGACTTTAACCCATAAGAACCCACTGTGATACCAGTGTCACATACAATTTAATTGATTTGCACAGTCTCTTATATAATATTATATTTTATCCTTGATTTTAACTCATGAAGTGTACTAAGTGACATCTACTGAACATCCTGGTGCAGTCACATGACTGTGTGTCAATTTGCCTACCCAGAATTCCACATAATGCTCCTTCAAGTAGAAATGGGTCTGGGTTCTTATGGGTTTTAATAGGTTAAAGAAATGTGTTTTGAATACAGGTTTTGTGGGTGGAAAAAAGTGGTCTTATATGTTGTCAAATATGGTAATTCTCACCAGAACCAGTAGTCAATATTCAAGCTTTGGTAAAAGCCTGGATTTCAAATGCTAGTTTTAGAAGCATGCTTACAGGCCCTCCTAATATTGAAAACTCAAGCAACACAGTTTTCCTACTTACATTTCCAGCCTTGTGTCATTGTGGTAATAAAGTAATCATAAAGATCTCCCTTTGGTACCAAAGGAAACGGAAGTGATTACTTCCCCTTATTAGAACTCTCCTACTACTATATAAAGAGAGGTTCTTCAGACTCCATGTATGAGTAAGCACATATAAGTTGAATAAAGCTTTCCACAAGCAAATCTCTCGTCTCTTATTCATTACAGTCATACACAGTTTTCCTACCTACACTTCCTGCCTTGTGTCATTGTGGTAATAAAGTAATCAGAAAGTTCTCCCTTTGGTACCTAAGGAAACGGAATTGATTATTCCCCCTTATTAGAACTCTCCTACTGCTATATATAGAAAGGTACTTTAGACTCCATGTATGAGTAAGCACATGTAAGTTGAATAAAGCTTTCCACAAGCAAATCTCTTGTCTCTTATTCATTATAGTCATACTTTATAAGTATAATAATAACTTCATAAGTTTAATAAACATAAACTAACGATTTAACTTTAAAGGGCTTTAAAGAAATACAGTTAAACACCCTGCATAACAGAATCCATGAAAAGGTTAAAAGTTTTCAGTTACCTGTGCTGAACATTTGTTGCATAAGATTTATAACCTTAAAAAATGTGTGTTTTAATTGAGGTTTTGTATTTAGGAAAGTTGGACAAAGACATCCAACTTTGACTTTTTAAGATTCAATGATTTAACAGTTTCAGTTCCGGTATCTAGTCATAACATTGGAAATAAACCTCTAAATTTACAAAGGTAAAATCTATTAATGTATTGTACTATTGTTATTTCTTGTTCTGATATAAATGTTTTATTAAACTTTATAAGCAGAAAATGTCCTCCTCTTGTAACAGCATATGTATGAAAAAGCAATAAATGTTAAACAATTAGTTATAAACCAAAGTGTATTGCTCTTTTGAATTGAAAACATTGATAAATCAATCATTTGGCTCTTTAATGTTTAATGGTCGAACAACAGATGTTGGATTACTCTTGTTAATGCATGTTTTAAAAAACTTACATACATTACTTTATACATAGATTTAGATACTTTGCTGGTTTCTCTACTCCCATGTTCGTATTTAGACACAAGAGATAACTCTAAGAGATAGAAAAAGAACAACATGAATCAGAGA
>VCCN01003871.1:1737993-1752329 GCA_006491835.1 Architeuthis dux
GTGTGTGTGTGTGTGTGTGTGTGTGTAGATATGCTTATATCTACATACAGGCAGATATACACTTCGACCCAGACATATACAAATAAATGCACTCGTAACTTTATATACATGTGTCCATATATATATTAGAAACTGTCAACCAAAACTGTCACCAAAACTGTCAAAATAGGTTTCTACAGTTTTTGAGTTAGTCCAGCCGGCTGGCTATGTATGTATGTATGTATCATGTTTACAGGCTGCACCAATGGAACTAGAGGGCTGAAAATTTGAATATTTACTCCTTTAAGTCTAGAAAAAACGTTTTTTTTTGTTTTTTTTAAATTTCCGCCCCTAAATAGGTTTTTAGTGAGTGGGTTCTGTTTGCTTGTTTTTTTAGTGATCACTGCACAACAAGATGCGAGAGAAGTAACTTATTCATTGATCACCCCTTTTTCCAATTTTTTAATCACCCCCAACACTACATGCTGCCAAAAGACATTGGTCAATTTGCAATATAATTTTATGCTGAATTGGTCCCTAGTTTATGTCCAGCTGGATCCACGTTTTCTTTTGTTGAAAATCGGACATTTTAGTGATCCAACAAAAGGCGAGAGAAGTAACTTCATTCATTGATCACCCCTTTTTATATTTTTTAATTGATCACCCCCAACACTGCCAAAAGACATTGGTCACATGACCATTAAGGAAGCTGCAGGGATAGGAAATAAAGAAGTGGCCTTCCTTGAGATCTGAACTTGCATCCTAGGGATCTCATCTGACAGGGATGATGGCTTTACCAATTTAGCCACAGAGACCAACCAGCTAAGCAAAGTTACATCTAGTTATATAGCTACATCCTTTCTCATTTGTTTCATATCATATTGTTTGTTTACTATCCAGTAGTAGTAGATGTAATAGTCTTTAAATTGTCCAAATCTGTTAGATGTTTGATTTCCAAACCTAAACCTATTGAACCAATGCTGAACAGTTCGCACTGTAGTAGTGTTCACTCCAAATGTTTTGTTGACATTATCAGCACCTTCATCATCATCATCATCATCATCATCATCATCAACCGTCATAAGTCCACTGCTGGACAAAGGCCTTTCCAATCTCCTTCCATGACGACCTGGATTGTGCTAACCTCTGCCACGTCTTACCAGAAAACTTTTCTATCTCCTCCCTCCAGAGGTTAGCACAATTGAGGTCATCATGGAAGCAGATGGGAAAGGCCTTTGTCCAGCAGTGGACTTATAACAGCTGATGATGATGAGGATGATGATGAAACTATTCCAGAAAGTTAAATATATTTTTAATCACCACTACCCACAACACTGATTTATTGTTGGGTTTAGGTTATTCATGTGTTCTGACATTTATATGTATCTGGACTTCAGGGGTGAACAATGAATAAGTTATTTCTCTTGCCTTTTGTTGGGCTGTGATCACTAAAAAAGGTCTGAATTTTCAAAAAATAAGCGGGCACAAACTAGTGACCAATCTAGTATGAACTTACATTGCATATTGAATCCCCCTTCCTAAAACTTATTTGGGGGGAAATTTTAAAAAAACAATAAAATAAATATTCTCTACTCATTGCGGGGAGTGTGTGTGCAAAATCTCAAGTTTCTACTATGAACGGTTAGGGCTGGGCAAAGTCCGGATACATAGATAGATACATAGATACATATAAATGTCAGAACACATGAATAACCTAAACCCAGCAATAAACCAGTGTTGTGGGTAGTGGTGATTAAAAATATCTTTCACTTTCTGGATAGTTTCATCATTATCATCATCATCATCATCAGCCGTTATAAGCAATTTCCCTCCATTTGTGCATTACTATATACTGGATGTAAACAAAAGTGAAAGCAGGCAAGCGAGTAAAGCTGTAATCAGCAGCAGTTGTTCGACCTGCACTTAATTTCACCTAATATTCAAGCAGGTTAAGGTTGGCCTAATGGATCCTCTACTTGTCTGCCTACCTCCAGGTTGAACGTCTAAATCATGGTAGGGTTTTGTAAATTTTATTTATCTGTTTGCTTTAGCATGACAGAAACCAACAAACAAACAAAAAAGAGACAACAGCTTTTATATGATAAGATGGTAAAAGAATGACTCTATTATCTTTGAGTGCACTGTGACTTTTAGAAACCGTCAACTAAAACTGTCAACATAGGTTTCTTCAGTTTTTAAGCTGGTCTAGCTGGCTGGCTATGTATGTATCACTACAGGCCGCACCATGGAGCTAGAGGGCTGGATTTAAACATTTATTCCTTATTATGTCTAGAAAGAAATCCCCCCCCCTTAAAAAATAGGTTTTTAGTGGAGGGTTCAATTTGCAATATAATTTTATGCTGAATTGGTCCCTAGTTTGTGTCCGGCTGCGTTCACGCTTGTTTTTTTTTTTTAATTCAGACATTTTAGTAATCCAACAAAAGGCGAGAGAAGTAACTTATTCATTGATCACCCCTTTATAAAAAAATTTTAATTGTTCACCCCCAACACAGCATGTTGCCAAAAGCTGTTGGTTTCTATTGAGTGACTAACCAGACCTGTTTTCTTTTATAGTGAGAGCGAAATAAAGGCAAGTAGAAGATTAAAAAACCAGAAAGAAAGAGACAGCGATATAAAGAAAGTCTAGCGTCAGTGTCATAGACCCCTAGATGATTTGTGTAAACATTTATCTGGTCATTGAAGCCACTTAAATTCTCTTTCAACAAAAGGAGAGGATCTAAAGTTTTTTAAGAGTTTTTAACTGCTTTGATTCACAAAACAAAGCCATAACAATTACATAAAAGAAAGAATAACACTGTGTGTATATTCAACTTGATCCGCTGTGGAGGTCTCTTTTTCGCCCACAGCTTAATTCTTTTGTTGTTAATGTTGGCTGCAAAACAGTTTTGTTTTAGTTTTTTATTGATACTGGGATTAACCCAATTCAGGAGAGGAGTTATCTGCTCTTGTTTTGTGCCTACCATAACACATCGTCAAGTATACACAACAAAGAGGATTATCAATATAATTGTGGATTTTTGCAAGTGGATGTTTTCATGAAAGTGATTAATTTACCTCTGTCAACGGTGAGGTATGAGTGGCCGCGCATGATACGTACCCAACGGACCATTTTTTAAAAGTTGATATTTTCCTTACTTTTAGAGATACAGTAATCTCCTTATTGCGGTCTTGATTAATGTGGTTTTTGGTTAGTGCGCAAAATCCTTTAATTGCAGTATAAAATTTGATTAGTACGGTTCAGAAAGTTTGAAAACGGCGGAACGAAATATTTACCATAAATAATGGCTTTATTCAACTTGAAATAGGATATAAAACATTATAGCAGCGGGGCTTGTTTATATCCATAGAATAGACATTTTGAATTATTTTTCAATATACATGAACTTGAAATAGGCTTTTTTGACAGCAGTTAATTGCGTCATTAGGCCAGCTTCAGTGTAATTGGGCTGGGTTTAAACTAATAAGAAAAATGGTAGTTAAATTTGGTATGTCCGATATCCGAATAAAAATTAATTTTAAAAAATATTGATATTCTCGAAGGTGACTGTCTTTTCACTTAGGCTGTTCCATGCGTTTGCTACTCTTGCAGAGAAGAACTTTTTTCTAACACCAGTGGAGGTCTGAATTTGGAGTTTATGGCTGTGTCCTCTGGTTTATGGCTGTGTCCTCTGGTTTTACTGCACATAGATGAAGTCAGCATTTTCTTATCAGGGCATTTTGAGCAATGAATGTCAGTATCCACTCTATGTATGTTGTTTCGGATTCTGTAGACTAGTGAGTCAGCACGTTTTCTTCTGTATTCAAGGGTTTCTAGATTAAGTTGTTGTAATCTTTCAGTGTAGGATATATCTCCCAATCTCGGAATGGTCTTGGTGGCTCTCCTCTGAACTCTTACTATGGCATTTGAGTTGTACTTCAGGTTAGGAGACCATATGCAGGAAGTAAACTCCAGATGGGGACGTACCAGAGACTTGTACAGTAGTAGGAAGTTCTCCTCATCAATGAACTTAAATGAGTGTCTTATGTAGCCAAGTGTCTTATTTGCTGTATTCACTTTGTTTTGTATATGCGCAGTGAAGTTAAGTGAGTTGTCTATATAAACGCCACTTATTACATTAGAGTTCAACTAAGTGAGGCAATTGAGTAGGATTTAACTAAGGGAGACAATTGAGGAATGTAATAATATACATTAGTCTAAATTGTTTTTTTTTTATTTTCCAGGATTCATAATTATTTCCATTGATTCTTAACTTTGAATAAAACGGTTTAGATATATGCTGTTTTGTACATCGAGGATTTATTATCAAGGGATTATTGTACAATGTTCATTTATTTTTTATTTTGAAGCTTGAACACTCTGCATTATGATTCATAGAGTGTTCAAGCTTCAAAATAAAGAATTGATATTTTCGTTATTTTTAGAGCTACGATGCTGGAACACACTGCATTATGATTAATAGAGTGTTAAGCTTCAAAATAAAGAAAAATTGAGCATTGTAGCTCTAAAAATAACGGAAATATAAACTTTTTTTAAAAATGGTCCGTTGGACACTTATCATGCACGGACACTCATATGTATTCACTTGGCTTGTCTGTCTGTTGGTCTGTCTGTTTGTACACACAATATCTCCAAATGTTCTCAGTTGATTAAATTTTGGGGCTGATCGAGGAATTATTTTACAGTTACCTCCCCTGCATCGTAGGTATATATATAAACTGATTTTCATTCAGTTTTTAGTCACAGTGGCATTGGCAGAGGTATGCATTCTCAGAGTGATTTTTAGTTGTACTTATGTGATATTGTGTGTTCATATATATAAATGGACACACACACCTATGCACATACATATACATACCTATCCTGACAAAGCCATTTTATATGTACCTTCATACCTCCCACACTCTCCCATGGGGTTACTCAGCCGACAGTGAGATTGTGCAGTAATATTATCCTGATTTATTTTTATTAGATGTACCATTGTCAGACAGCGGAGACCTTACTGCACATGCATGATCAGATACTCTCCCATGGGGTTACTCAGCCAACAGTGAGACGTCATTGACAGACATTGTGCAGTAATATTATCCTGATTTATTTTTATTAGATAAACCATTGTCAGACAGAGGAAACCTTACTGCACAGGCATGATCCCACACTCTCCCATGTGGTTACTCAGCCGACAGTGAGATGTCATTGACAGAGATTGTGCAGTAATATTATCCTGATTTATTTTGATTAACTAGTCAAAAATTAATAATAGTTGACAATGCTTCATCTAATGAAAATAAATCAAGATAATATTACTACTAATACTACTAAATGAAAAGCAAGTAAAATTAAGATGAAAGAAATACTAGTCAAAAATGAATAATGGTTGACAATGCTTCATCTAATAAAAATAAATCATGATAATATTACTACTACTACAACTAGTGTATTTAAAAACAATCAAATGATTGGAAAAGGATGACGGATGAGCAAAAGTGTTAGACTTGATCTTGAGCCGTAAGAGCTCTAGTAGCTCAATCAGTAGAGCAGTATATATAGGCATTTTCCAATGTCGTAGACGGACAGTCTGAGTAAAGTTTCAATGAAAAGCAACTAAAAAATTTAAGATGAAAGAATATACTGGTCTAAAATTAATATTGTTTGTGGCATATTGTCAATCGAGGCGGGTCCGGCGGGAGTTCATCAATTCTTCTGTGTTGTCTTTCTTTGTGCGTTTGCCGCAGAAAATAGACACAATAGTTATAAACTGCTTCACCAAGTCTAACTTTTGATTCAATTTTTAGCATTTATTTATAAAAGATTTTTATTGTTTCTCTAGATGTTTTTTTCTCTTGGGAAAAAAATCTCTTTTATTCTTAATTTTCTCCTTATTCCCCCCTCTTTTCAAGTTCCTCTTCTTTTTCGTCTTCTTTCTGCCTCTCCTCTTCACATCTTCCTCTTACTCCTCCTCCTCCACCTCTTACAATTTCTTCCCTTCTTTTTTTTGATTTCTCCTCTTCCTCTTTGTATACCTCCTACCACACCCCCTCTCTTTCAATAATTCCTCATCATCATCATCATCATCGTCTTCTTATTCTTTGTATAACTGCTAACCCCTCTTTATCATTTTTCCTCCTCTTTGCATTCCTCCTACAACACCTCTTACTCTTTTAATAATTCCCTCTCCTTATTATCTTATTATTTCTATAACATCTCCCCCTCTCCTTACCATTCTTCCTCCTACAACTCCTCATTATCTTATTATTTCTGTAACATCTCCCCCTCTCCTTACCATTATTCCTCCTACAACACCTCCTACTCTTTTAATAATTAAAATGGATCAACAAGATACACTAACCATTATACAACAATTACATCTCTAAAAGAGAAGCTCAAAAATTATACAAAGCTGGGATCTTCATGTCATTTATTCTTGATTAGAAGCCAAGAATTGGGATTCAAATGGTATTATACTTGAACATACTTGAAATAGGCTTTTTTGACAGCAGTTAATTGCATCATTAAGCCAGCTTCAGTGTAGTTGGGCTGGGTTTAAACTAATAAGAAAAATGGTAGTTAAATTTGGTATGTCCGATATCAGAATAAATATTATTTTTTTAAATATTGACATTCTCGGATGTGACCTTCTTTTCACTTAGGCTGTTCCATGTGTTTGCCACTATTGCCTAACACCAGTGGAGGTCTGAATTTGTAGTTTTATGGCTGTGTCCTCTGATTTTACTGCACATAGATGAAGTCAGCATTTTCTTATCAGGGCATTTTGAACAATGAACTTCAGTATCCACTATATTGACTGAATCAGAAAGGGACCTCTCACTAAATTTAGCAAGTCTGCAAAGAAAGGTGGCCAATTTAGAGGGACACAGAATTGAGAGCACAATCATTAACATACAAAGTCAACAAATTTATAGGAAGGAATTGTCAACACCTGTGGAATTTCATAATGGCAAACTCACCTACGCATCAGTTTTGTCGGCTTTTTAAAGATTTTTCAAATTTTCTTCCTCTCATTTTGCAAATAAATCCTTCTTTTCTTCTATCATTTTTCGGATCAAGTTTATATCAGGCACCCTAAAAATTGTTGAATCGAAAAGTGACCCTTTTTGTCTTGACACCGGAAATGTTCAAAGTTACCAAGATACTTTCTCCCAGAAAAATAAAAAGTATATTTGTGCTTTCAATCTAACTATTCTTCATAAAACTAGATTTTGGCTTTTATAGCGATTATTAGAGTTTAAATTTTACAGTCATTCAGTAACTGTCATCTTAGCATAATAAAAAATAGAAAAAAAATTTGTTAGTTTAAAAAGAAAAAAACCCTATTTTTTATCGAATGTAGTAACTTTGAACAACATTCGGTGTTGAGGCAAAATGTGTCCCTTTTTGATTCAACAATTTTTAGGGTGCCTGATGTAAACTTGATCCCATTTTTCTTCCCTTCTCACTTACTCTTCCATTTCTTTCTCCTTTTACCTTCTCTCCTTTTTCTTCTCCATTTTTATTCTTGTCTCTCTCTCTCTCTCTCTCTTGAGGGTTGCCAGATGAGTTTTCTCAAAATCGGACACGAGTTTTCCAAAACTCAGACAAGCTGGGTCAACCCTGCTCCAAATCTGTCGAAATTGGACAGAAAAAAATAGCTAATAGTGGCTAAAGGTAGCTAGATTATTATTACAATAATGAAAATAAATAGCTAACAGTGGCTAGAAGTAGCTAGATTATCATCACAATAATGAAAATAAATAACTAAAAGTGGATATCCAATAATTTCTTATATCTAAATGCAACAGAAATATCAATGGGACAGTAAACGAGGTAGGAAAAGACCAGACACAAGATGGAGGGATGAGATAGAAAGGTTTGACGGTAAGACGTGGCAGAGGGTAGAACAAGATAGGTCGTCATGGAAGCAGATGGGAAAGGCCTTCAGCAGTGGACTTATAACGGCTGATGATGATGATGTCTCTTTGCTGTCACAACCAGGGTTGCCAGGTGAGTTTTCTCAAAATCGGACACGAGTTTTCCAAAACTCAGACAAGCTCGGTCAACCCTGCTCCAAATCTGTCAAAATCGGACAGCAAAAAAATATTTGCAATATAATTTTATGCTTAATTGGTCCCTAGTTTGTGTCCGGCTGTGTTCACGCTTGTTTCTTTTGAAAATTCAGACATTTTAGTGATCCAACAAGAGACGAGAGAAGTAACTTATTCATTGATCACCCCTTTTTTAAAAAATATTAATTGACCACCCCCAACAAAGTATGCTGCCAAAAGACGTTTGTGATCCAACAAAAGACGAGAGAAGTAACTTATTCATTGATCACCCCTTTTTTAAAATGTTTTAATTGATCACCCCCAACACAGCATGCTGCCAAAAGACGTTGGTCACATGATGGTTTCTATTGAATGACTAACCAGACCTATTTTCATTTATAATGAAAGAGAAGTAAAGGCAAGCAGAAGATCTTTTGTTTTTTTAACCCCCCCACTCCCAATAGGTTTTTAGTGGGGGTTCAATTTGCAATGTGAGTTTATGCAAAATTGATCCCTTAGATTATACCCGGCAGCATTCACACTTGCTTTTTAAAAATTCAGGCTTTTTTTAGTGATCAATGACCAACAAGTTGCGAGAAAAGTAATTTTTTTAATTGATTACCCCCAACACAGCCTGCTGCCAGAAGACATTGGTCGCATGATGGTTTCTATTGAATGACTAACCAGACCCATTTCAACAACATTTCATATCTTTGGGAATATCTTTTCTGCACACAATGACAGCTTGCATTGTCATTTTTCATTAAAAGTGAAAAAGACAACAGTGACTCAAGACTAGAGAACAAAAAAATGAACGAAAAATGTTTGCTGTGGCCTGATTTCTGCAATTATCGACAGAATATTCTTTTCTTTCTATTCCTCTTTGTTTCTCTTTTATTTGAAATTTAATTTCTTCTTTCTTTTCTAAGTGTAAAATAAACACGATTATTCCTTTAGTGATTTGCTTTTGTGTTATTTACTGCGGGATGTGTATTGTAAGTTGCTAATCAATAATTTGGTTTGATCACAAAATTTCAATTGAGTTTCATGCAAAGTTTCATGTTTGTTTAACATATTTATAATCTTTGCTTAAGTGTATCTGATATACAGATATAAAGACACCCACGCATGCTTGTACAAAGATATATACTTCTCTATCTTTTATATTCCTTCACACTTGCTTTCATTGATAGATAGATAGATAGATAGATAGATAGATCGATAGATAAATAGATAGATAGATAGATAGATATGAACAAATTGAGATAGCTAGATAGATAGATAGATATGAACAAATTGAAATAGATAGATAGATATGAACAAATTGAGATAGATAGATAGATAGATAGATAGATAGATAGATAGATATGAACAAATTGGGATAGATAGATCTGAACAGACTGGGATAGATAGATAGATAGATAGATATGAACAGACTGAAATAGATAGATAGATATGAACAGACTGGGATAGGTAGATAGATATGAACAGTCAGGAGAGATAGCTAGATATCTAGATAGCTAGATCTGAACAGACTGGGATAGGTAGATGGATAGATATGAACAGACGGGGATGGGTAGATAGGTATGAACAGTCTGGGATAGATATATAGATAGATATATAGATAGATATGAATAAATTGAGATTGATAGCGAGATCTGAACAGAATGGGATAGATAAGATAGATAGATAGATATGAACAGACTGAAATAGATAGATATGAACAGATGGAAATAGATAGATAGATATGAACAGACAGGAAAGATAGATAGATAGATAGATAGATAGATAGATCTGAACAGTCTGGGATAGATAGATATGAACAGTCTGGGATAGATAGATATATATAATCAGACTGAGATAGATATCAACAGAGTGAGATAGATAGATAGATCTTCTGATCCTTCTCAGCTTTTTGGCTAAGATCAAAGTGTAGTATTTGTTCTTCAAAACCTTCATGGCTTTGAATTTCGGAGAAACATGGTCCAGGATACGTCCTGGGGTCCTTGTCGCATGCTCAGGATTCGTCCTAAGAGAAGTTGCACAGGATATCGAAGCCTTCTGGCTGAGAGGTTGTTCCCACGTGCCCGGGATTCATCTCAGGATCTTCATCCTCGACCAGCATGCTCAAGATTCATCCTGAGAAGTTCGCACAGGATTCGTCCTGTGACCAACGACTCGCTTGCCCCAAGTCTGCATTGCAGGGATTTGGGGACACATCCGCCCAGGAAGCATCCTGGGATCTTTGGAAAAGTGTTGGATCAACTGACCAGCAGGCTCAGGATTCGTCCTGTGACCACTGACCAGTTCATCCTGGGTCCGCATGACATTTGTCTCAGCGACAGGGACTTGGGATCCTCCCCCGCCCAAGTCTCTAGTCTTGGGGACTTGGGATCCCCCCGCCCCTCTGCCAGCATGTTTGCGTGCAGGGCCCCACCCTAAAAAGACCTTGTCCTGAGAAGTTGCACAGGATATTGAGGCCTTCTGGTCGAGAAGTTGAGCGGACCTTGCCCAGGATTCGTCTCGGGATGTTCATCCAGCATGCTCAAGATTCGTCCTGAGAGCTTTGCACAGGATTTGTCCTGTGACCAATGACCTATTTGCTGTTGTGGGAAGGCAAATAGAAAGAAAGATAGATCTTAACAGGCAGGTATAGCTAGCTATAGTTAGATATGTTTTATTGATTCTAGCATTGAAGGTGGAAGAAAATAAACAACATTTTCAGCATATAATGCTTGTTTTATTTCAAGAAATGTAAAAATACAACCCAAAGAAAAATGTGTGCAGTTTATGGAGAAGGTACTGTCAATGACCAAAAGTGTTAAAAGTGGTTTGCAAAGTTTGGTGTGGTGGAGATTTCTCGATGAACGATGTTCTACTGTCGGGTACACCAGCTGTGGTTGATAGTGTTCAAATGAAGACATTACATGAAAATA
The DNA here is from genome assembly GCA_006491835.1 of Architeuthis dux. Taxonomy (NCBI): domain Eukaryota; kingdom Metazoa; phylum Mollusca; class Cephalopoda; order Oegopsida; family Architeuthidae; genus Architeuthis; species Architeuthis dux. Next base: position 1,748,970 of record VCCN01003871.1, read on the forward strand.
ATCAATGTTATACTATGCAGTAGATGGCCAACAAACTCAAAATATCCAAATCAAACGCTGGAAATCAATTGCACCAGCTTGATTATGTTAGTTGCTTTGATGTGTGGTTTCCACATAAATTAACTAAGAGAACCTACTGGTTTGCCCCCCCTCCACAGGTGTTGAAAGTTATAAACAGGATATCGACAAAAAACCCAAACTGCAAGGTGTTGAGGACCGGAAACAGACACACCAGGTGTTCAAAAGGCATAAAGAGGATAACGACTAAACCCAGGTGGTGGACTGGAAAACTAGCATAGGTGTCCGAACCCTGTAAAAGCCAGAGACGTCCCCATTAGGCAGAGAGAGACAGAACGCCTAGGCTCGGGAAAACACAAGACCAATGTCCCTGTTAAGAACAGTCTGTCAGCTCTCATCATCTCTCTCCCTTTCTTCGGCCCTGTCGGCTGTGGCCTAGAATACACTGACTGCATCCCCTGCAGAGGGGTAAGACCCCCCCCCCCCAAATAGGCACCACCATACTATATTTTATAAAAAATAACAGTTCACCAAAGTCACAAGACTCTAATAAAAATTTTTAAAAAACATCCTACGACCAAAGTCGCAAGACTCTAATTAAAAAAAAACAACCTTTGACCAAAGTCGCAAGACTCTAATTAAAAAAGAAATAACTGTTTACCAAAGTTGCAAGACACTATTTTGGAGATTTCGGCATTAAATGACCCATCAAGGATTGATATGCCGCTAAACAAATCAATCAATCTCCTTTTCTTCATTCTCCGCCATGGCACGATGTATCTGATGCAATAAAAATATATCATCATATTTTTATAAACCAAGTTTCGAGTCTTCCTTTTCCTCCAAGTCCAACTCCAACATATTTCCATGTGCGATTCACTACTTACAAAACAACAAAATATTTCCATTTTTGAAATATATTGTGATGGGTGATGAAAAGTATATAGTTTACAACGACATGAAATGTAAGAGATTGTTGAGCAAGCATATGAACCATCATTAACGATATCAAAAGCCGTTCTTCATCCAAAGAAAATAATGTTGTGTATATAGATAAATATAAAATAAGTAAGTAAATAAGTACACCCCTACCACTACATTATAGAAAGTTAATTTAAAACAGTAAGAATCAACAATATACAACATACATAGCGCTTGAACACAAAACGACAAATACAAGCGAAATGAATATGAGTCGCATGAATCAATGAATATACATACATAGTGTTTGAACACAAAACGACACAGGCAAACAAACACAAAATAGTGTGAATCAACAAAATAGAGAAGGAATAAGTTCTTAGCATGAAGCTTATAGGTGTGGCTATGTCGTAGTTCACAATGAATAGAACTTTTGAGCATAGAAGTTCGAACTGTAAGAATGCTGAAGCTAAGATAAAGGTAAAAACTTAGTCCCTATTTACCGTAATTCGCCCTTTAACAAGTTGTAGATTTTCTGAGGACTCGTGTCGTGATTTCTGATGAGCTCAGAAGTTGGAGATACCTGGTGAATGCTGGATGAGAGACTGCCCGGAGTCTATTTCCAGAACCTTATATAGGGTGGTGAAATGCGTGTGTGTAGGAACACATGGTTTTCAATCATCCCTGGTGTCATGGGTCAAGTTACTCTGACTTCAGTTGATGCCAGAATGCAGATCCTCACAAAACTCATCAAGGGAAAACCTGGGGTTAGCCTCCTGACTTGCTTGACATCCCATTAGCGAGAGGAGCTGGTATTTCCTTCTCAGGAACTCCCTCAGGATGGCTTCCGGATCTACTTAAAATCTCATTAGTGAGACAAAATTCTGGTTTGGGCTTTACAGTCCAGCTAACACCTGGCTCTTTGTGAGACTATTCATTTCAACTGTTTTCTCTGTATGGCACCAGTTACAGTGTACTTATACATGGGCAATACTTTATGGTGAGAAGTGAGTCCACTACTATGAGCTTCCCTCAAGAGAACTATTGATTTGGACAAGCATTGCTGCCATTTAAGCCAATTGAAGGCAGCAATCGATGGAACATGACTGGAATTAGTTAACAGAAAATGTATAATGTCATAACATTAGACAACATGTTTCTTTGGTGACCAGGCAAAAATAGTTACAGCTTGCTTGGGAAGGATTCACTCATCTGTTTTATTCAGCAGACATTGCAGTTTCAGATTATTATTTTTTCCTGTCTTTACAGAATTCTCTTAACATTTCTTTTCCCCATATAAATTAATGGTAATTGCTTCTTCGCTTTATGCCATTTTGGCTTACAAAAAGTTTTTACAAGAATGTTCTACTGTCTGACTGCATAGGAAACCTCTAGGACTTTGTAATAGATTACTGGAATATGTAGTGCTATCAATAGATTTTAAGAAGAATTATGATGTTTATTATTAGACCACTGCAATGGTTTAAGGCCTTAGACATTTAGCAATAGAGTGGTGGGACTTTGTAATAGATTACCAGAATATGTAGTGCTATCAACAGATGCAAATGATTTTAAGAAGAATTATGATGTTTATTGAACCACCGCAAAAGTTTAAGGCCCTATTGTGTAAATATGATTGTTATGATGTGTGCTTGTATATACAAATTGTATACTTTTTTTTCACACTAAAAGGTTTAAGGCCCTAGATCAGTGGTTCCCAACCAGGGGGGAATTTGGGTAGTCCAGGGGGGAGGGATAATGCGCATGGCACTCTGGGGCACAATCGGACCTACCTTTACTTTAGTGAGGGGGCGCAAATTTAACAATTAACAGGGGGGCGCAGTGGAGGCCTTTCGCCATCTTCTGCTTGTAGCATGTGAGTTATACGTGCAGTGCAAGCATTGGAAATATTTTTACATATGCGTATACGTGTACAGTTGTGTATGTGTGTATTGTTCACAATGGAAATTATGTACATTAGTGTTTTTACACGAGGATTGAACCCGGCACGTCTAAAGTGATTGACTATTGATTGTCTTTTCTACTTTTCTATGACTGTTGAATTTATGACATTATTTTGTCCCTCATGTTATCTTAATGAACAAAACTTTACCTCATTGTTCTCTTTTATTCCTTTATTGTGGCATGCCAAGCCCCTGTGCAACAACTCTCCCACTTCATAAACATTCATGCACAGGATTCTTTCACTAACATCACCAGGACAAGCCAGCCTTGCCTGAACCTTGCCTGGGCTCGTACAATTCAAAAACCTGAATCTTGAAGACATCGTCCATCATTCCACAGCAAGACACCAAAACAGCAGAATTGCTGTTGTGTAGTTGCACATCTCCACACAACCCTATACATTATCAGAACAATGGTCAACATACAAAAACAAAACAATATATATATATATATATA
>VCCN01003871.1:1810101-1825451 GCA_006491835.1 Architeuthis dux
GAAGAGAGAAAAAAAGAAGAGAGGAAAAAAGAAAAGAAAAGAAAAAAGTGTTTGAATGCAACACTCACCTTGAGAAGCCAAGGAACGGCTGATGGCCCTCTTGCCAGGTTTAGTGAGAATGTGGGCAACTGAAAAATAATCCAATGAATAAGTATTCTTGCCATTTTAAAACAAGTTATCAAAATAAATTTCCCTAAAACATCACTTGATAAAGGGCTACAGACCATGAATTCTTATAAATAAACCAAATTATTTAACCAATGAAACCAGATGAAAATTCTTTTTTTTTAAATAAATAGAATAGCTATAACATTAAGTAAAGGATATCAAAATCGCAACAATTTACATAAGAAATCTATTATCTTTAATATCAAACTTTTCCAATTCATTTTAAACCTGTTCAGGACCGACTGATTTTGATAACATTATCCATGATTATAATAAACGGCTTCCTCTATAGTAAGGTTTTGGGAATTACACACTTGTTATATTGTTATGATAGTTAATAAATTTCTACAGTATTTCCCATAATAAGTACATCCCTACCACTTTTTAATAGAAAGTTGTCACCTAAACCAAACAGCAGGATTTTATTATTTCTAGTGGAACATTACGCAATCAAAACGGATATTATCAGGAATTATTTATGACCAAACTCCACAGCATTGAAACTGTTGACAAAAATATTTTTTTGTAAATGTTGTACTCATCTTTGGCCGGCAACATTCATATTTTTGGCAACAGAGTTTCAATGCTGGAGAGTTTGGTCATAAATAATACCTGATAATATCCGTTTTGATTGTATAATGTTCCACTAGAAATAATAAAATCCTGCTCTGTTTGGTTTTTAAAAAAATTAACTTTCTATAAAATATATAACAGTGGTAGGGGTGTACTTATTTATGGGCAATGCTGTATGTTTTTTTGTTTTATTTTTTAAAGTAATCAAGAAAGTTGAAAAGAACATACTTTTTTGATTTTTAACACAATCTAACAAGGAATGTCTTGAACTGGGTCGGTGACAACCATCTGTACTGCAAACTGAAAAAGAAATAAAAAATAAAATTTACAACCTTTTCATTCCAGAATATTAAACAACAAATACAAAACTTTATTACAATTACATAAATTAAAATCAAAAAGTGATATAGAATATAGAGAATTATTACAGAGAACATTCAAACATGTGAAAAGTAGATTACATTACAAGTAGCAACTTTGATGATTGTCATTAGAGGATTGTTTTACTTACTGTTGAGGTCAGTTGTGTTGTCAATCTCTGGACCAATGTACTTGAAGGCTGGTTTGCGACCTCGGATCTCGGTCACATGAACTTTTTTGATCAGATCAAGACTAGTCAGGATGTTTGCAATGTCATAAAGACGTCGGATTTTGGCTGATGACAAAATAAAAATAGAAACTTGTAAAAGACCACACACAAAAAAAAAAAAAAAAAAATTCAGATGGCTGTTGTGCATTGAATAAAGTGTTCGGTCTGAAATTCCCAGAAGGTTACCAACTACGATGGACACCCATGTGCAAAACTAACTAACGCACATGAATGTTGTTATTCTTGCATACAAAAGCATTGCACCCAAATAAACGAGCAGTTCTGTAACTAACACAAGCGTAACCTGCTGACTGATTTCCCATCCATTGAAATCTGCCTAGTATCTAACATGAAGGCTGGAGGGTTCAACAGCTGAAACATTGCGAGTATAACGACCAAGAGGCAGACACTAGGCAGAGTAAATCAGTATATAATAATTCATCTCAGAAATTCAGACAAATATTAAAAAGTATTTGCAACACTGTCCACTGAATAAGAGAAACTTGAAGACTTAAATCATTTGGGATAAATAGAAAGATATTAGGAGTATTGTTAAAAAAAAAAAAAAAAAAAAAAAAAAAAAAAAATTGAAGAATTGTAGTTACTGATTAAATTCCTTGCATTAACGAGGGTTGTCAAACAGGTTATCGATAGAAAAGACTGAAGAAAGCCGTAAAAGATAAGTGCGAATGTAGGCCATCAAACTGTTTACAATTCAAGAAAAATATTTAAGAAATACTCACTTTTGAATTTGGAGTTTTCTGTCTTATCAATTGTCATGTCACCTATGAGGATTTTGGCAGCTAGATCGAGATTGACAGTCTTTGGCTATAAGAAATAAAAAGTTTAGATAGTCAAATCTTTTTTTTAATTGTAAAATGGTAGACAATCTTTCATTTTATGTCAGTAAATGGAGAAGTAACCATCACTTGGTGAATCAAGAATAGCTACCCATGGATGGAAAGCATACAAAAGGCTATATAATGATACTGTAATAAATCACATTAACACTGTTGATCCAAAATGATGCCACTGTGTATACCAACACCATTGAAGGCAACTGGTTCAGCATTAAAACTAAGTACTGAAACATGTATGGTACAATGGCTTATGGAACACAGGAGTTCGTTTTTGTAGAATTTATGCTGACAATATTTTCACGAACTTCATTTATTTGATTAGAAATTTATCTGCTGAAAACAAGTTATTGTCAAGAAATGGATTTTTGTAATTCACGAAGTGGGAGTTGCTTCCCTTTTTACGAACATCAAATAAAAGATCACAAAAACGTAACTCAGTAATTTGATCAATTTAATGAAGACTGATATTTTTAAAACTAAAAGAAAAAAAAAAAAAAATTTCATAAATATCAAATGTTTTGAAAGTTTGTAAATAACAGCAAAAGTTTAGTGCAAGGTAGATTCATTTTAGAGTTTATGAAGGTCTGTTGCTTTACTTACCTTGAGAACAAGGAATAGCATTAGGAATTTCTGGCTCATGATTCCTAAAGATTTCTCCAGGAATTTAGGGACATTATTATTATTAGAGTAGCCTGAAAGCATAAGAAAAAAAAAAATTGTAATATTTGTTAAACATCAATACTAAGATATACACACATGATGAAAGACCCATGGGTAAATATTCTAACATTACTACTTATTGATGAAACAATTTTTTTATCTCTCATATATACATACATATATATATATAAAATATCCATCAAACAGGTTAACCCCCCCCCCCTCCAAAAGTAGAGATTTCCTATAAAAATCTTTTGTAAGACAAAATGCCATAAAGCAAAGGAATTACCATTAATTTATATGGGAAACTTTTTTTTTTGCGTTCCCAGACCTCAAAATTAGTGATGATGGTATGTTATTAAGCTGTCAAACTCCCCACCCAACCTTGCTATGTAATGAACAAAGGTAACCATAGAAAAGGGAGCTTACAAAGCATTATACAGTGAAAGTTGCAAATCATTTAGCTAATGTGTCAGGATAGATATATTGCTCCACTCTTGTATACCCAACGTGAATTTTAACTTATCTTGCTAAAGACATTGATAAAAATTAATTAAATAAAACATTTTAAAGATTTATAATATTTAATTACCTTGTTCGGAGTCCAGATCAAAATGGCACTTGTCGGTGAAGGGATAAGGTGTAAAACTATCATCCAAGTCTTTCTTTCGTTCATATTCTTTGATTTTATTCATCTGTTCTTGAAAGCCCTCTCTTTCTGCCAAGGCCTGCAATTTAAAACAATGTTTTGATTATAATTGTAAGCCAATTGAAGCGTGGAAAAATACCCTAATTCAAATTAAAAAGCTAAAGTATCATACATTGATTAACTCCAACTAGTGTCCTCATCTTGGTTGTTAAAGCAACAACATATTGGTTATTGTACCCTACAGCCCCTTTTCAGGGGTCTGTAACCTTCTGGGAATTTCGATTTGGTTTGAAATTCCCAGGTTACTGACTACAGCGAACACCTGAAGAAGGCTAGAGAGTACAATAGCCGAAACATGACTAACAATCAAGATGAGAAAATTAGTTATCTCTTGCCATTCATGGTTCAGTCTTGAATTATGTAATGGGAATATTTTGGGGAGTTTTGCAGAGTAGTGCAAAAAAAAAAAAAAAAAAAAAAAAAAGTTTAGGAAATCATAAATGCATATATATTTATAATATAGCAACTAACTCAGACCTTCGACAAAAAGAGACATATGTCAATAAACACGTCTGGAACTTGCAATCTATTATTTTTATCATAATCTTTGTCATTAAAGAGAAAATTATCAACTAAAGATTATTTATGTTGACAATATAAACCTGGAGATAATTGTGGTTGAAAACTCGTTTACACTTGCAAACTGATTTTCCAATTCACTGTACTGCAATTTTATGAAATTTATGGTTTTCATTAATTAACTGTACATTTTTTTTCTGTATGCTTTACTGTATTCATTTTACATTTAGAATGGTAAAGTGTTTATCAAACGGATTATGGTACAAGATTTATGGTTTTTGAGGACCAAAGGGGGTTGAAGGGTGTCAGCAAAGATTATTCATGGATTTAGCGCATCCACGCCCCTAACCCCAAGGGATAACTGGTTCATGTAAATCTGTGTATAATATTTCATCTCAGAAGTTCAGACAAAAAGCAAAATATTTGACTTCACCTTTTCACACAATATCAACCAGATAACCGAATATCTCCAAAGTCTTTCGTCAGATTAGAAACCTAACCTCTACAGAATTTACAGTAATAATCCGAATGGGCCAAGTCTTCCTTTCTCTGAAAGTGGCTTCCAGTGAAAAGGTTCACAAGGTGTACAACTGAGTAAAAAAGTCAACAACCATGCACGCAGACACCAGGGAGAGTCAGTTCGAAAAATATGGAAGATAAATAAAATCACATGTTGAACAATGAAAATACAGATAAACTATCAAAATGCATTTTCTAATTGAATATCAAACCTATTGACAAATCCCAGATTAATTATTTAAGCAATTCAAAGATTTTTCTTTTGTTGGGACAATCGATTCTACAGGTGTTTACATTAAACTTACATTACAAGCATTGCCATTAACAAAAGAAAACCCCCCCGTTAGCTACCTTCTTTTTTTTTTTTTACACTTGGCCCAACCGGAAAGAGACCCTATCTTTACACGTACACCTAAAGAAAGCCGTAGAATTGATTGGACGAAACATTGTGGGAACAACAAAAATAATTCGTTCAATTAACTCTTTCCTCCCTGACTACAGCTAAATTTTCAGTGATTATTCCCAATGTATCACTTCCAACACCAGTGAAATAAAATCATGAAAAAATCCACTGAAAAAGGTATTATTGATCAATTGATTGGCATTGTTATGATTTAAATATAAACATGTTTTTATAGTATTTTTTTTTTTTTGCCCAGGAAATAATGCAACTATGAGATCACACTTCTACACACGATCAGGGCATGAGTGAAATTTATTATCACGCCTAGAGGCGTTATCAGGGAAGAAAGAGTTTAAAAAAAAAAAATCTTTGAATCTTAACGACTTCAAAATATCACTTGTCATGAGATTTTACATATCGGTTTACTGCCCCTAATTTTGGTGAGTATTGTTCTTGTCAACCTTTGACAAAAATTTGATGAGAAAAAGATGGGAAATTGCTACTTTCAACTCACCTTCAACTTAGCTAGTGTGTTACATAAATTAGTCTTGCCATGCCAAGCATACTTGTTCTTAGCCACACGGCTCACAATCTCCACACTTTCCAAAACATTCACAATATCATAGATTCGACGCCTTTCAACAGCTGCAAAATAAAAGACAACCAACCTTACAGTCACAACCAATTTTATCTCAAAAAAGAAGAATTCAAAAGAGAACAAAAAAGACTTAGTTAAAGAATCAGGACTTGGCCCCAGAGAGTAGAACACAATTCTAACTAGCATTGATTCCATTATCAGGACTTACACATTAATTAACATTTTGGCCCTCAAAGGACAGAGGAACCAACACTTAGGAGTTCAAAGGGCAACTAGGAAATTACAATTCAAAAATTCATCTCATGTATCAAATCTATGCCAAAAGATTCAATGCATCAAGAAACAGTTATCGAAATCCAAAAACAAGGAACAATATGGTATAAAATAACAAGGTCTACTTACCAAGGTCTTTAGCAACTTCATCCAAGGATATGGCAATGCCCGCATTCTGGTCAGGATAAATGGGATATTTTGCCAAAAACCTATAAAAATAAAATTTATATAATCCTATAAACTTTGAAGGAAGAAGAAGATTAGCTTATTTGTTCATTGAAACAATTTAGCAGCTAATATGAGGAATATGTGGAGAGGAAGAAATATGTTTACAGAAATGAAGACATCCCAGGGCTCGAAATTAATGGTGTACCAAGGTCAGTAATGTGTTCGGGGCAACCCAATATCATCCCCAGGATGGCAGTGATTTAAATAATAATAAAAAAAACAAAAACAACCCCACCCCGTCTTCGATTTAATTCTTTTTAATTTGGTGAGGATTGTTTTAGGGGACGGTTTACATTTCCTTCGGGACAGTAGTGAATAAAGTTAGTCTGGAGCCCTGAGACAACACTTTCAAGACTCCTGGGACATATCACCAGGCCTTTTTTTCTTCTGAAAACATATGCATATCCAGTAGAGCTCTTTTAGAAATCTACTGGGACATATTAATTCAAGCATTAAGCACCCTAATTAGTCTTGAAAGGGTTAAGAGATTTACAGTGTTCTCCATTAATCACACAGATCGTTCATTATACAATGAAAAATCACAGAAAAAAATTCAGACTATAACTCATCAATCCACCTTCACACATAAAGAGAGAGAAAAATTAAACAGATAAATATATTCACTTACTTCTGACATAAAAGACCCAAAGATTTCACTTTCCGAGAATAAGTCGTAAGCATTTTGCTTGATTCTGTGTCTAAGATCAAACTGGAATCGGAAAAGAGGGGTTTCGGAGAACGAACAAAGACCATACTGGGATCAGCAAAGAGGGGTTTCGGGGAAGGAACTTCTTCGTCCTCATCTATCTGAGTGGTTAGGCACTGCCGGCATTTGTTCGTTTCTTCTTCTCGCAGTCGATCCCTTCGACGCAATTCAGGGCTCACCGCACTGAATAACATTTTAAGATTCGCCGTTGGAGTGAGAGGCGGCTCAAAGTGGTTATTTGTGAATTTTTTCTTTGGGGTCACCGTTTGAGGGTCACACGCATTGGTCAAGTAGGACAGATTGCTGCTAGTTCCATCAGCGTTCTGTTTTGTAGCCGAAAGTTTACAGTTCTCTTCGCCACGAGAAGATTCTGAAAGTCTCTGGCTGCATGATTGCAGCCTTTCCATAACGTCATGCTTGGAGATGCCCGTTGGGTTAAGAGGGGCTTCAAATTTGTCATTCAGAGATTTTTTCTTTGGGGTAACCGATTGGGTTTCGCACACATTGGCCAAGTAAGATAGATTGCTACTAGTTCCGTTAGTGCTGTGGCTCTCAGTCGAGTGCTGCCGTTTTCTTGGAGATTGGAATTTAGGACTGACGCGGTTCTCTTTGTCCCGAAAACGTCCAATAAGTTTCTGGCCGGACAGAAGCACACTTTCTATGTCATGCTTAGAGAAAGGGTGCTCATTCGTGGATTTTTTCTTAGGCGTCACTGATTGCGTTTCACAGACATTGGCTAAGCAAGATAGATAGTCCGTTGTTCCATTGGCACTGGGATTGTCAGTAGGGTGGTGTGCTTTTCTTGGAGATTGGAATTTAGGACTAAAACAGTTCTGGTTCTCTTCACTATTTACATCATTAGAGTCTGTGGAACTTACAGTTTCAATGTGATGAATATTTTCTACAAGAGGTAATCTTTTGCTGTAACCTGCCATGTGTCGTTCTTCTTCAAAACCTTCCATTTCTAGTTTACCCGAGAGAACAAGGGCCATTTCTGGAAAAGAAGAGAAAATCATTGAATTATTTAAATCTTACAAAGCAACTGTTGTGCGAGGTTTGATAAAATTTTTTTACTAATTTGAATACAGAAAACACAAGACTGCCAATATGCCCATAAGTATTCACATAAATTAAAAGACACCACCCCAAAAAGTTATTGCAACTTCAAATTTATTCACTATCCTAAATTCTAACAAAGATTAACAGCTATTTTTTTCTTTTTAAACCGTTATAAAAAAAATATATAGATATTTCAAGCTAAAATTGACATGGTCCAAATTTCCAATATTGATCAATCTGTTCAGGTAAGATCTTTTTAAATAGGTCTAATTAGACTAAAAAGGGCAAATTTCAAAAACATTAGCAAGTATACAGGATTTCCATAAAGTCCATATCTATTTGTTTAAATAGTGTATAATCAATCATTGGAAAAAATGTGAAAGAATTAAAAGGCCAGAAATTTTAAATTAAAAAAAAAAAAGTTCTTTGATTTCATTGCAGGAATATTAGGGTCTAATTCTGGAAAATAAAAAATATAATTTCAATGAATCCTTAATGGAAATATTTAACTAATTGAAATTATCAAATGTAAATTGAAATTAGTTTTTAATCAATATTTCTAATTAATTTTAAGTAGTCAGTTGAAAGATTAAAGGTGATAAGACAAAATCAGTGCTTCTGAATATATATATTTGATTGTATAATTTTAAGTGCTTCAAATTTTTTAAAAATAAAAATTTCTCAAAAAAAAAAAAAAAAAAAAAAAAAAAAAAAATCAGTAAGAAATCTATCCAATTTAGCTTGTGATATTTGAAACATTTATGCAATCTTAATATTTTATAATTTAAGATTATCAATTTCTTAAAAGTCAATTATTCAAACATCACACATGATATTTGAAATATTTCATTTCCAGAAATAAAAATGCTTTTCAGTAAGAAAAAAAATATTTAAATGGTGGAAGAAGTGACGCTGGGTTGACTAAAATGTTTTAAATTAATAAAAATTAACCATTATAATTAATAAACATTAATAGTCTTATTAAACAAATAAATTCACTAAGATACAAATAAGATCGTTATAAAAACGATTCAATCCGCGCCAACAAGAAATCAACAAGTTTATTTTCCCATCAATTTAGAAAGAAAAGCGCCAAATGAAGAAACTGGTCAGATTCTAAAGAGGCCACACCCAAAAACAATGAATTATTATGTCTACAGGGCAATAGATATATTTATCTATTTAATGTTTTCGTGGATTAGGATTAGGACTTCAATTTGTCGTTTAAAAAAAAGATTAAAACTTGTAAATAAAACGGAAAAATGTTAATCCATTGTGAAAAAGTAAAAAAAAAAATAAATAAATTAAAAAAAACGAACGCAAGTTGAATTGGCGGTTTAAGTGGAGATTATTAAAGATTTACTTATTTAAATTAATATTGTTATATTTAATCCCAAATTGAACAATATTTGAAGAAAATTAAAATAGATTGCAAAAGGGAGACACAAAAAGTTACATCTAATAATCAGAGTAATTGGACGGATGGAGGTGGAGTGTCCGTTTGTTTGTCGTTATTCCTCCAAAATGAAGTTTCTCATCTTGGAGGAAAAACAATCGAAGAGCAAATAAATAAATAAGCATACATTGAAACTACTGAAATGTAAATTTAAAAATGTATGTAAATGTATATATATAATCAATTTCCTTTATAAAAAATTAAAAAAGGAGCGGGGGGGGGGTCATCTTCCCCCGCCTTTTTTCTCTCCCTCCCTCACTTGAACAGTTACCCCACCAACATTCAAATTTTTTATTAATTAGAAAAATTGTTTTTTTTAAAGACGATTTATATGTAACTTTATAAGTAATTAGAGCTTAAGGAAAGAAAAAAAATATTCTCTTCATCATTACCATAAAAATCAGTTTAATTAAGGTCATCTTTCCAAATACTATGGGGAAAATGAATACATTTAAAGGGAATAAAAAAACAGTCAAAATAATAAAATTCCCTGGTGTGAAGTCAGATTTCTTAGAAATATCAGATATACTACTAAAATATATTTTAGTACGCCGGTTAGTTTGCCCGGACTTTAAGACTTTTCCAAATTTCTTGTATCAATTACCATTTAACAACGAAAACTAAATTAAAGTCACAATATTTATTATAAGCAGAGTAAACAATCTGGTAAAATAAAGTGTGATCAGTTTTAATTAATGGAAAAAAAAGTATTAAATAAATCAGAAATAGTCAGGGAAAAGATTGTTATCGTATAGTAAATTTGGCGCTAAACCTCATCTAGTAATTATAGTTTTTACAGAATTTGGGGGAAAATAGAATTTAATTCCTATTTGTTGGGGTCTCAGTAGTAAAGATGTAGAAAATCACTTCCCACAAAAATGTACTGGTTTATTTGGTGGGGGATAAAAACTAAGTGCGATGTGGAAAAATAAATAAATATTTTTTTTTTTTTTTTTTAAAAACAAACATCAAAACATTTACCTTTAAAAAAGTTTTTCATAAAACGATTTTTTAAAAATACGAATTGAAAACATTTTTGAAAATTTCTGATCATTTTATGTACTTCATAAAAAAAAAGTTAATATTTAGAGCCAAAAATATTGTACCATATCGACATGAAAGGGTTAATGTAGCTGAAATTTTCATTAACTATATAATCAAACAATGTAAATTATTAAATCCTGAAATTATATAAATATTACACTGGATAATAATTAGATATCTTTTTAGTAAACAATTACTTTTTCAAAACTTAGTACTATTTAGTAGTAGCTCAACTTTAACCGCCAACGTCATATAGGCGGTCAGTTTAAAGATACTAGTGTTTTTGTAGTAACACCGTTAAGACTTATAAATAATTATTATTTGTGATTCTGATAACAACAATGGATTTAAAGATGGAAACAAATCCATACGAATCATTTGCAACAGATATGTTAATTAAAAACAAAACAATTAAAACGTAAGGTACTTTAAACTGAAAAGTTTTTTAAAAAAACAAACTTACCTATTCAGTTGTTAGCACCTTGGATGATAAAGACAAGATGTTCCGCATAAACAAGGTCCTGATTTTCGATGAATGGTGACTATATATGTGTGTAAAGATCAAATAAATCGATGACATCAAACCATTCCCAGTTTCAAACAATTATTGATTGCTTTTTCTTTCTTTGAGTCTCTGGACAAAACACAACTATCAGCCAACAACCTCACCAGAAACTCATTTGTAATTTGGCGCGCAGCGTCTTTTAATAGAACAGGGCCAATAAGCACCGCCCACCTCACTTCGGACGAATCAGAATGCACCGTTTCGATGATTGACAGCAACAACTCGATGCATTAGCCAATCAGTGTCGCGTAAAAATGAATGAGATTGCAAAGGTCACATCGTAAGTTTAGAGAGGTCATGTGTTTTTCGATCATAGTTTTTGAAGATTTAATCTTCTTATTGCTACTACTATTATTATTACTATTCGTAGTAAGTTTAATATTATTATTCGTAGTAGTTTTATTATTATTATTTATGCTGTTGATGTTGTCTATTTCCCGCGATATTTGTGGTTGCTTGTTGTTACCCGCCAATTTTTTTTTTCGTATTTCAAGCATTCAACAACATGCCGGCCGGGTAACTTTTAAGACTATTAACATAATCAAAAGTAAACTTTTTAACTATTGTTGTGGTGCTTGTGGAATGTTTTAAATTGTGTTTTTAATAGTATTACCTACCTTATAGTAAAACTTTCAAACATTTCGTCGAGTTAAATATTTATTTATAATGAAATCGGAACTTGAAACTAACTTTCTTTTTGAAACTTTTGGTAACTTTTTTTTTAGAAAGGTCTCATTAAGTAAGATTAATTTATTCTTCAATATTTTAAAACGGTTTCCCGGATTATTATATATAATATAATTATATAGCTTCCATGACCAAAAAAGTGTATTCACTATTTTCAATGTCAATTTATTTTTACTACACACCGACCGTGTTTTCATTTTTTTTCTCTCGAAATGGAATTTAATTAAAAATGTCAAAAGTATATAGTCTAAACATTTTTTTTTACTTTGGTCCAAATTGAATTAAAGTATTCGAATAATGTTTTTGTCCCTCTGGTCTGATTACCACTTTTAATAGTTCAACATTTTCATTAAAGTTGAAAAACAAACGAATGTGTAGCGCCATTCTCTATGGCAATCTGTCTTGAACACCTTTCACTTAATGTGCAACATAGCAATGTTCTTAAACGTTATTAATGATTATTATTAATAAACACAAACAAAAGCGTCTCCTTTTTACTAAACATTTTGCAGAAAAAGCACTTGAAAACATTTTTTTTGAAAAAGGCGCTAAATTCTTGCTCTTCTTTTGGGGGGTGTCAAAGTTCACTAAACAAACTTTTAAATCGGCAGAATAAGGTTTAACTAATTTTAAATTATTCGAAAATGGTATTTCCATAAAGTAATAAGTTCACCATTGTGTATTCTTTCTTTAATTTAAAAAGAAAATAGTACTTGCAAACCACTACAATTACAAATATTGGTCCAAGTCTAGAAATTGGCGCAAAGAAAAGAAAATATAACTTGAATAATTACTTTTTTTTTTAAACATGAAAAGTTGAATCTAAAACATTTTTTTCAAAAGCTTAGGATAAAATTGTTTTTTCAATATGTATATGGATTCCAAAAACTTTATAGCATGCAATGAAGTGATAGTGTAATTATTTACAACGCTTTTCTTTTTGGCTCGAGTCGAGGTCACAAGTCTGGAGAACCCAGTGAGATCCGAACTCACTACTCTGCTAGACTAGTTTGTTATATTACACTACAAAAAAGGCGCCTTGTTAACGTATACAAGGTCGGCCCGGGGTACCTGCAACACGGGCAGTCGCCGATGCGCCAAGTGCTCGGGGGCGCCTGTTATGTGTTAAGACAGTACGAGTACGACTTTCCAAATAAAATACTAATGGGAAAATGAATAAATTAAACGGAATAAAAACAGTCAAAATAAGAAAATTCCCTGGTGAAGTCAGATTTTTTAGCATATAAGATAATAATTTAATAATACTATACTTTAAAGTACGCCGAAGTTCATCTTGCCCGGGGCGCCAGGAACCTTAAGACCGGTCCTATTTTATATATATATATATATAGAGAGAGAGAGAGAGAGAGATCGGTACTAAGTTTATCTTAGTGTTACACAATGAAGATCGAACTTAAAACAATGAATTGATCTGCAAAACAAACTTGCTAATTATATCGCTTTAATTACCACAATGCAAGTTCTTTCCCTTGTTTAAAGTTTATTTTTCCAAGAACCTCGACATTTTCAGTAATTTTTACTGTTTACACTTACTTAACGAAATATATTTATTCTTTTTTAAAAAAAGCTGAACCTTTTTTACGGATTAATTCTATATTTCACTTTTCAAAATTTATAAAATTTAATTACTGTTTAAAAACTTCGTTTCTCTATTTATCAATCCATTTCTGAAAATATACTTAAATTTTCTGCTAGTGCTAAGCCAAATAGAAATTGGCACCAGGGCCGTCTTAAGAATATTTGAGATCCTTGTTCAAAGCAATGTACTGGGCCCTCGCCCCCAACACATTAAAATTAGGTTTTATTTTTCAAATTGAAATCGCAGGTGCCCAGGCAAATAAGACGGCCCTGTTTGCCATTGAATGAAATGTTTGTTGCATATATCAGATTTTGATACTGTATCGTCCATGTCCAGGAATAACATTTCCTGGGGTATCACTTTTTTTTAAAATTTCTTTTCCATTTATAAAGATGACATTTTTTACATCTTATAAACCTACAGCGGAGTAGTGACCAAGCAGGGAAATGGAATCAGCAAGACGAGTTCAAATTCCAGTGGAGACAGTTTGTGTTTCACTTTGCACTAATACCCTTGGGAAAGCCATGAATCCATCTCTTCTCCCCCTAGCTATGGGTAAATAGTAGGGTAAACTGGGCTCTCTAGTCTTTGTTGGTGACCAGTCTAGGAGACGGACAACTCTGATTCCAAACCAGCCTGAAGAGGAATGGGCTCTGTCAGGCTATCTCACCCTTGACACACCCATGATGAAATCATCTGTGGTGAACCAACGACCCTACACAGGGTTATGTGATAGGTAGAGGTAAAAAATCAACTGTGTTCCTAAATAAAATTTCCAGGTTTATTAGTTATGTATGACCCATACATAATTTCTTTCACATTTATGAAGAAAGTAAGATGACATTTAAATTTTTTACATTTTATAAATCGACAGAGAGATTAGTTTTTATCTCGACTGCAAACAGACCTGGTCTTAGGTACCTGCAACACAGGCAGTCACCCAGGGCGCCAAGTGCTAGGGGTCGCCTGTCATGTGTCTGAGACAGCAGGACTTTTCAAATTCAAATGGGAAAATGAATAAATTAAACAGAATAAAAACAGTCAAAATAAGAATATTCTCTGGTGTGAAGTCAGATTTTTCAGGAATATCTGACAGTTAAATCCTTTCTGTCATGATGAAAGTGGTAGAGACAGTGCTCACAATAGCTTGGGTGGATGGAAGATAAGTTGGGTGGGGCGAGGTCGCAAATAAATAAATAAGATAATACCATACTTTAAAGAGTACCAAAGTTTTGCTTGCCCCCCACAGGGTGCCAGTAACCCTAGGGCCGGCCCTGACTGCAAATGTGTTGTGCACATGTATAGTGCAAATATTTTGTAAGATATCAAATCTCTTTTTAGAACGCAAAAAAAAACTAGCATTCCAAGGGAAATTATGAATTACTGCCACCCATATATGCTGTGTTGAATAAGTTACTTCTATTGCCTTTTGTCACTAAAAAAAGGTCTGAATTTTCAAAGACAAGTGGGCACAAACTAGTGACCAATTTAGCATAAACTTACATTGCATATTGAAACCCCCTCTAAAAACCTATTATGGGGTGGAATTTAAAAAAAAACAAATTTCCCTACTTATTGAGAGGAGTGTGCAAAATTTCAAGTTTCTATTATGAACAGTTATGGCTGGGCAAAGTCCAGATACACATGAATAACCTAAACCCAGCAATAAACCAGTGTTGTGGGTAGCAGTGATTAATATTTTTTTTAAATTACTGTTGAATCTCTGTATGTGCTGATTGGAGTTTTCCATCTGTCAGGCTATTTCACCCTTGACACACCCATGATGAAATCATTTGAGGTGGACTGGGCTCTCTAGCCTTTGTTGGCAACCAGTCTAGGAGATGGACAACTCTGATTCCAAACCAGCCTGAAGAGGAATCTTGTAGTATAAGTCAACTGAGTAAAGCAGCTGTTTTGTGTGTCGACAGCTATGCTATTTGTTCTTAAATACTGCATACACTGGTGGAGTGTTAAAGAAAAGAAATGAGGGAATAAGAAAAATTGGTCAGTATGTGTCCAAATACTCTTCCCATATGGCCTCAAAACATCTCTGAAATTAGTTAAATTTCAAAAGTTTTCTGGGGGAAGCCCTGTGTTCCCTCTCTTCTTTTTTTTGCAATGTAACTTTATGCTA
>VCCN01003871.1:1840739-1854878 GCA_006491835.1 Architeuthis dux
AGAAGAAGAAGAAGAAGAAGAAGAAGAAGAAGAAAACTACAAGTGAATTAACAGTCACCTTTAATTAATATGCTTTGACCTTCTCAATAAAATCCCATCCAAGTGGATCTAGTCCAGTAATGGCCAAACTTTTTAGCTCGGCGTGTCAAATATTTTTAGATATCGGAGTCAATAACGTAGCCGAAAACACTACACGAGCGATGTATCGGTCTAAAATGGCCAGCCGGACCAGCTTAAAATCTGAAGAAACCTTTGGTGACAGTTTTGGTTCACGTTAGATTAAAAAGGCTAACTAACATTGCTATTTTTGGAAGAGTTGGCAAACTAGGTTAAATAGACCTAAACTATACCTGTGGTTCCCAACCAGGGGGTAATTCCAAGGGGGGGGGATAAGGCTATTAGGTAAAAATAAAAGTCCAGTTTAGAGATAGAGTTTTCTGTACTTCTATCTATCAAGTCGAAAGCTCGAAATAAGCTCCAAGTTGAGAATGATTTAAGATGTGCTCTCTCACTAATAGATACAGAAATCGAAGAACTAGTAGCAAAAAAACAAGAACAGAGATCACATTGATGTGTATATCAGTTACAACAGCAGAATTCTTATTCTTTTTGTAATAAATTGGAATTTCAAATGATGTGTTCTAATTATTTTCGCTTGCTTTCTTTGAGTAACAAATACACAGCAGCAGCTGTACAATTATAAAATTAAACTAATTCTTAGTATGAAGCTGTCTAATTATACGTAAAATAAAGTTATTATTTGAAATTATTCTTTGTTGCAACTTAATAAATGGAAGCGGGGGGATACTAGTTAGCTTATTGACAAAGGTGGGGAATGACTCGAAAAGGTTAGGAAACACTGAACCAGACCAATACAGATTTTGCAGTCAAAACACATAGTTTTGCTGTATGGCATGGAGCTCCATCCTCCATGAAAAGTGTACCGTTTTGTCTAAATAACTTTTAATGTACATTTTGGCGGCCATTTTGTTCTTCCCAACTTTTTCTTGGGAACATCTTTTTTTCTGAAAGAGGACATCCTAAGGAACATTTTAGTACCCTAAATGTAGAATTATGAGGGGGCGGGGGTGCACGGTAGGTCCTGCTTGGCCCCCGGACTACCTCTCTTACAGAATAGATGTCTAAATGATAAACTATATTACTTACGTGTGTCATGTTTGTGTTGGGTTAATTGAATTATTTTATATAGAGTCACGTTTCTCCCTCCTGCTGAGTGATTTGCTGGCAGTCAGTGACAATTAATGCAACTGGAGGCCTTGGGCTAGGACAGGGTTTCTCAAAGTAGGGGCCGGGACCATGGGCGTCCGCTGGAGGCGGGGGAAAACGGGGCATTTGCTCCCGAGGGGGTTCGAAAGTTGGAACCTTATAATCAATAAAGGATAATGGTGCAGTATACTTGCAGGGCCAGATTAACGTATACCTGCCCCCCAGTGGCGATTCTACGGAGGGGCCAGAGGAGACCATACCCTCCCCCCGAATTTTGGCTGGCCCCTAGGTTGGCACCCCCACTTTCATATGCTTTAATGTAGGGGTGTAGCTGATATATGATTGATTATCTCAGACTTAGTAGTATTTTATTCAATTTAGTGAAGTATTATACTTATATTTTAAAAATCATTCATATCAGTTGTGTATATCAACCTGGTGAAGTATAAAAATGAAGATTTCTCGTCACATGCATTTCGAGTTTTGCCCCCCCCCTAATCTCGGCCCCTCGCCAGAAGTAGCACCCCCTCCACTTTCTAAGAACTTGAAACGCTACTGCTGGCTCTCTAGGCTTAAATAAGTAATGCGATCTGTCAATCGTGTGAATAAAGTGGAGTGCTGTGTATTATTAACAATATCTTAACAATTATAGTGAGCGCTCAGACTTCACATCAGGGAATGTTCTTATTTTGACAGTTTTATTGTTTAATGCATTATCCCTGTAGTAGTAGTGATACATTTCTAAATTGCTATTTATTTTGGGGCCTACCCCGTAGCGTAGTTTGCGTATAGGCTAATCCGGCTATGGTCCTGTCAAAAATAAAATGAAGAAAAATATGAATATCCCAGAATGTTTACGGGCCGCTGTTAGCTACGGGTCCCTAGGCTTAAGCCTACTCAGCCTTATAGTATAACCCGGCCCTGGATTGTGGGAGGTACAGGAGACTTGGATTCCCGTATAACGGCTCGCTGCAAAAGAAAAGCTGAACGGTATGTAATTAACATATTTTATTTACCAATGATCTCTTTTCCATGCACTTTACAACCCAACCCCGAAAAAAACTGTCAGCCAAAACTGTCAACCAAAACTGTCAACCAAAACTGTCAACATAGGTTTCTTCAGTTTTTAAGTGATTCTGCCTGGCTATCTATCTATCTATTAGAAACCTTCAACCAAAACTTTCAACATAGGTTTCTTCAGTTTTAAGTGGTTCTGCCTGACTATGTATGTATGTATGTATGTATCTATGTATGTGGCACGTGTACAGGCCGTCCCAATGGAGCTAGAGGGCTGAGAATTTAAACAATTACTCCTTACAAATAAGTTTTTAGAGGGGTTTCAATTTACAATGTAAGTTTATGCTAAATTGGTCACTTAGTTTGTGTCCGGTAGCATTCATGCTTGTTTTCTGAAAATTCTTCTTATTTCTTTTTTAAAATCCGTCCCCTCCCAATAGGTTTTTAGTTGGAGGTTCAATTTACAATGTAAGTTTATGTTAAATTGGTCCCCTAGTTTGTGATCGGACATACACGCTTGTTTTTTTTTTTAAATGCGGAGATTTTAGTGATCACCGCCCGAAAGAAGTAAGTTTTTCATTGATCACCTCTTTTTCAATTTTGTTAATTGATCACCCCCAACATGCCATGTTGTCAAATGACGTTGGTCACGTGACGGTTTCTATTGAGCGACAAAATACTAAGACCTGTTTGAATTTTATTTTTATTTCATTTTTATAAAAAAATATTTGAACACCTTTCTTTTTTTCGCCTCTTTCTTTTCTCTGTCTCTTCTTCTTCTTCTTCTTCTTCTTCTTCTTCTTCTTCTTCTCCTTCTTCTTCTTCTTCTTCTTCTTCTTCTTCTTCTTCTTCTTCTTCACCACAACCACCTCTCAAGACACGACCACAAACCGCTCGCCTGGGATTCTTTCGGTAGATTAAGTTGTGAGAAGATATGAAAAAAGAAAAAAAAAGAAATTAATAAAATAAAATAAAACAAAACAAAATAAAAAAAGAAATAAAATAAAAGTAAAAAAAACACTACCATTATATGTTATTGGCAAATCTATAATTTCCGCCATTTTGTTGACCTTTTTGGAAATTTTAAAAAATTCGAAGTCTGTAATTTAAAAAAAAATTTAAAATCAAGAATTCTTCCGTCGTTTTTAAAAATTTGTAGATATACTTAGTTTCATCATTACTGAACAATCCTTAACCGAATAATTACGATTTTCCATTCAAAAACTACATAAAAAACTCCTTTTCTCACATTGGGGGTGGGGGTCAAATATCCGCCCGCACCTGCCACTTACCGCCATAGATAAGAAGCTGTCAACATGCGCCCATGCGCTAATTGGTTATTACGGAAGTCGGTATTTGTCAATAAGCAGATGGCTGACTTTGAGATTATTACAGCAATTGTGTCCTCTTGGACATACTAATCATAGAAAATGTACGTTTATGTCCGATATTGGCCAATTAAATCACAACAAAAAAATTAATAAAAAATTGTAGATTCTTTCAGTACATCACGTGAGAAAAGAATTGAACCGAGGACAACAGAAACAGAGTAAAAATTGAATTTTCAAGTCATTTAAAAACAGTAAAAAATTCTCTATAAAAAAGATTTTAATGCTAAGATTATTTCTCTTTTTACGGAAAATAGCGATAAATCATATTTTACCAAATGAATGAAAAATATTGGCAATTAGAGCAGTATTTCTTTTTTTTTCGCAGTTTTTTTAAAAAACATTTTTTTACGGAAATAAATAAATTAGCTTTTTCAAAAACGGAAGCAGAATTTATATGTTCATGGACTTGACTTAATAATGTAAAAAGATCGGACTGATCGATTGAAAATAAATCAATGAAAATTTAATGGAGTGTTTTTAATCACAATGAAAAAATATTTTTTTCCCGAAATTTGGAATACAAATTGATTTTTAAAAAAATTCATCCTTTATTCGATAAGTATTGAACATTTTATTAAAATCCAATCAGTAGTTGATGTGTAGTAAAATTTTTAAATCTAGGTGTTTATTGCTCGTTAAAAGGGGGAGAAAATTTACTCGTTAATACTACGGAACGAAACTTGTTTACATCTGCGCGGATATTTACGCTATTTTGATTCAGCAATATCCCCCGTTTTATATGGTGTACACAAATAATCTTTATCTCATATATTTCGCCAATCTTTCAACTTATTAATGACACTAACATCTTTCGACGAAAAAATTAAGTTTTATACGATTTTGACGTTTATTTTATCAAGGTGTCAAATTACTCAGAACTAGGTCACGTAGCCGCAGAAATACCTAGTCTCTTCTCTAGTCTATTATCTTCTGAGCATCTCCATCTTTTTTACCTCGCTTTTCTGACCAGGAATTTTTAAAAAGATACAATTCGTTTTTGTTTGTTTTTCTCTCTCATATTTCTACCTAACTTCTTTTTCATTTGTATCATTTTACGATTTTTGTTTTCCCTTCTTCAGCGTTATCTTTGATTCTTTCTTAATTGCATTTAAAACATTTGAACAATTTGTTTATTTTGTTTATGTGTGTCCATAAACATTACATGTTATTTTATTTATATATATATTTATTTATTTATTCGTCTTTGTTCCGGCTTCGACATACCACGTCGTTGGTCCGTGTCTTTCGCTTTGACCTGTGCCTCGACCAATCAGAGACCACCTCTTCCAGTTCCACCATCACTGACCTCCGCCAGGTGGTCTCTGCCCTGTCCCCTTTCTCTTCCAAGATGAGTTCCATCGTAAGGCAACTTTAGGTATTCTTTCAATGGACATCCCCATGACATGACCTAGTCAACGTGACTTACGTTTCTCAATCGACTGGCCTAACAATATATCTAATGAGGAACCGTAAACGAGGACAGACAGTGGGAATATGTCTCTTTGAAATTAAGAAACATTACGTGTAAATTCAATTAAATGAAATTTAATTTCATATCACGTAATGCTTTCTTATTCGTTTATTTTTTAATCAAAACCAGTTTTGACGAAATAAGGACGGGTTTAAACTGGTTAATTCTGGCTGACTGTTCGAAGCTTTCGATTCCGGTGCATAGTATTTGCCTATTTCGACTATCATCAAGTTCGTCCTTCGTGGCCGAAGATGACCATGGTTTCAGTTCTAACTGGTGCAACAGCTGCGGTCAGGCCCGGGCAGAGGTGTGTGTATGGGGGCTACGGTTTGAGGCGGGGGAGGGCTACTCCAGAGGCGTACAAGTATATACCCATATATAAATCAGCAGCTTTCGGTAATGGGGGCGGGGAGCATTTGGCCCGGTCCTACGGTTTGAGGGGGTCCAGCACTGCCCGGTTTTGGCTGGAGGGTGAAATGTGCCACAAACGTCGAGTTTTAGGTGGGGACCCTCACGCGTACGCGTGGGTGGTTCCATCAAGTTCGTCCTTCGTGGTCGAAGATGACCATGGCTTCAGTTCTGAGTGGTGCAACAGCTGCGGTCAGGCCCGGGCATGGGGGTCAGTGGGTCCATTTGGCCCGGGGCTTCGGTTTTGAGGGGGTCTACTCCAGAGACATACAAGTATATACCGATACATGAATCATGTGTATTTAGCAGTGATTACAAAAATACTTAATGGGCAGTTTGAAATGGGGGCCTATATTTCCCATCTGGTCCGGGCATATAATCAGCTCTGCCCGGCCCCGGCTGCGGTGCACTGCTCGTGTATTCATCCACCTCCCCACGAGGGTGAAATGTGCCACAAAGTTTGAGTTTTAGGTGGGGGCGCTCACGTGTACGCGCGGGTGGTTCCAGAAAATGTCCAGTTCTGTTGGGACTTTTTTGGGACGGCTCAGACATCAGGGATTCACCCTAGCCCTACCTCTTTGAGTGCAATGGGGATGTGCAGCCTTGGTGACGGTGGGAGCGTCCCCTAGAACTGGACCAGCTATCTGTTTGGGACGAGTTGCGTACATCATCAGCCTCACTCTCTCGTCCCTGTCTGCCTGGGTCCAGCGGCAAGACATAGTCAGGACAGCTGGAAACAGACGGGGAGGCAGTGGATGACCAGGGTGCTCGGCGTGTTATGCTGTGTTCTATGCACTTCACAACACGTTGCTGGACTTCAAGGGGATTCCACTCCACTTAATAAATATCAACCTAATTTATATACATAACTGTATTTTATTTCATTATCTTTTTTTATTCCATTTTTGGAAAACTTACAATTTTGGATTGCACTAATTTGGAGCGGTTCCTGTGGGAGGGAGAGTTGTGCACGTTGACAGCCTCACTCTCTTGTCCCTCTTGTCTGCCGATGACTTGCGCTTGATTTGGATTATAGTTGAGCGATGTCAGCAGTGATGGAAATCGGTTTGGGGAACTAGGTATACGGCAAGGCTGAGCTTGAGGTAGAGATGCCAGATTAGTTTTCTCAAAATAGGACACGAGTCTTCCAAAAATCGGACAAAAATCGGACAAAAAACCCTGCTTCAAATCTGTCAAAACGGAGAGAAAAAAATAGATGGCTAAAAATAGCTAATAGTGGCTAAGAGTTGCTAGATCATTATCACAATAATTAAAATAAATACCTAATAGTGGCTAAAAGTAGCTAGATTATTATCATAATAATTAAAATAAATAGCTGATAGTGGCTAAAAGTAGCTAGATTATTATCACAATAATGAAAATAAATAGCTAAAAGTGGCTGGAACTGATATCAGATATCTAAAAACAACAAAAAATATCTAAATTTATCGGACATACAGGGCCAAAATGGACACGATGTCCGAAATTGGACATATCTGGCAACCCTGAAGACATTAACCACACGAAAAACCTGGAATTTGAGGAGTAGGAATACGCCGTATTCCCGTGTACCTCTCCACCACTGGTCGTCAACCCCAATCCCGTCCCTGTCTGCCTGGGTCCAGTGGCAAGACAGTCTGGACAGCTGAAGACAGACCAGGACGCAGTGGATGACCACCAGGGCGCTTTGTGTCCGGTTATCAGCTGTTTATAACAATGTCAGTGACCGTTAAATAAATAATCGCCCATCTGTTCCTCATACTCACATCTGTAAGCAGTGTTGCCAATTCAAAAAATATTTTCGCGCTAGTTTGACAGTCGAAGAGCGCTAAAAAGGCGCCAAATTTTTTTAAACGGCCAAAAAGACGCTAAAAATGGTCTGAAAATGGCCCAAAATGGCCCAAATGTTTTATGCGAAAACGCGCTAATTTAGCGCTTTTTGTACTGCCAAAACAAGAAACGCGCTAAATCTAGCGCTAAGCGCAAAACGCGCTAAATTGACAACATTGCCAGTAAGCCGTCTTTGTTTAACAATCGTCCTGGCCCACCGACCTGGATCTAAGAAGGAACCTCACACTTACTACCCTACTCTCTTCTTTCTTACCACTAAACTAAACATTCTTGTAATGTTGGTACAAAATATCGATACGTAAGAATTTCGATTATTAAAAAGAAAACACTTTGTAATGTGATTGAACCCTGTAGACCCGTACGGAGCCTCTCTTAACTGGAGCTATACATATATTTAGACCCTGAGAACCACCTTGTATTTTTTTTTTTTGCCTCAAAACGAAGTTGTAACGAGGTATATGTTTTTTGTCGCGTCTGTTTGTTTGTTTGTTTGTTCGCATTTTTTCCCTGTCGTTATTATGTGTTTTGGACATATAACTACGACGTAGGGGATGTCTGTTTTCCGCAAGAAGGAATAACTGATTAAATTTTGGTGAGGATATATACTCAATTACCTCCCCTACGTCGTAGTTATATGTCCAAAACACATAATAACGCTATATTTCTTTCTCTCCAGAATTGCATTCAGATTTTCTGGAAGGGTGGACAATAGGCAAAGGAAGACCTGATGAAATATTGGAGCGGATCTATACACAATTACCTCCCCTACGTCTTAGTTATATGTCCAAAACGCATAATATCCCCTACGTCGTAGATAAAGCATATAATATCGCAAATTCTTGTTTTCCTGTACACAAGGTATCTCCGAAAGTTCTCAATGAATTTCATTAAGATTTTCTAGCGGCGTTGACAGAGGTATGCCCTCTCTGAGTGCTTTCTAGTTATAAAAGCAATAGGTTCCTTGTAAAATCCTGAAATACCTATAAATTAATTATTGTATGGTAATGTTTAATGGTCATGTCTGAAAACCATGATTTAGCCTTTTAAAGTAATCAGATATGTCAACTGGGAGACGAGATATGAAATTCTGGGGTTTTTTGTGTGCTGGTGGCCATTTTGTTTTATGCAAATGAGGTAGCTCTTCCCAACTTTTTTCTTGGGAACATCTTTTTTTCTGAAAGAGGACATCCTAAGGAACATTTTGGTGCCCTAAATGTAGAATAATGTGTGTGTGTGTGTGGGGGGGTGCATGGTGGGTCCTGCTGGCCCCCGGACTACCTCTCTTACAGAATGGATATCGAAATGATAAACTCTGTTACTTACGTATGTCATGTTTGTGTTGGGTTAATTGAATTCTTTTAAATAAAGTCACGTCTCTCCTTCCTGCTGAGTGATTTGCTGGCAGTCAATGACAATTAATGCAACTGGAGGCCTTGGGCTAGGACAGAGCTTCTCAAAGTAGGGGTCAGGACCATGGGCGTCCGCTGGAGGCGGGGGCAAACGGGGCATTTGCTCCCGAGGGGGTTCGAAAGTTGGAACCTTATAGTCAATAAAGGATAATGGTGCTGTACAATTGTTTTATGTAATGTACCCACATAAACAGATGGTAATATGCTTCGCTGATAACAAGGTGGCCGCCAAGATATATTCCGAATATAACCTTGTCGCGCCCCCTGGAAATATATCCCCCCGCCCCGGAAAAGTGGCAGCAAACGCCCATGTCTGTAGAATGCAAAAAATATGTCTAAATCAAACATGGGCAACCTTTTTCGAGCAGCGGGCCGCATGAGATATTGCTAATCATAAACCGGGCCACAAATTCACAAGTTCACCGTCAGAATATTTTTTAGAATGTTAGGAACCTTTTTTGCTAACAACATATCTTGCATGCACCATTTCGCTGAGCTCTGTTTGCCTTTTAGAAAGAAGCGTATTTAGGCTACCGATCTGTTTCTTTAGTGTTTCAATTTTAAGCTTTCTGATATCTCCTTTAAATTTATCAAAATTAGTTGTGTAATGACGCTTAACGTTAAATTCTTTAAATGTGGAGTGGGATTCAGAACGTATTAGACACATTGGTCTGTTTTTTTACTTCAACAAAGAATCATTTGTCCACTTATCCTGGGATTTTCTCATTTCTTCAAAAAAGGTTCCCTTTTTCTTAGATGAAATTTTAATTAAACGTTATTTTCCTCATGGAATTAAGCATGCCATTCAGAAAGTCAAAAGGGCCGCATGCGGTCCGCGGGCCGCAGTTTGCCCATGGCTGGTCTAAATATTGCACAGTGTCTAATTCGCTGGTATTATATATTGGAGACTGAACATCGAAATTAAAATTATGGATTGAGATTCCACTGATTCATATAGATCACTCTCTCTCTCTCTCTCTCTCTCTCTCTCTCTCTCTCTCGTTTAGTTTGACACAAGGCCACAAATGTGGGGCAAAGATGAATACAACACCACGAAATATTTTTGGCAACAAAGTTTCAATGCTGTAGAGTTTGGTCATAAATAATACCTGATAATATCCGTTTTGTCTCTATTCATACCAAATGCTTTCCGACCATTCATTATGTGTCGTTTTAGCACCTTGCCAATGTGCTTAAAGTGTAAAGTATACAACGGTTACATATAACCAGCCATGACTTACGGATGCGAAAATGGAAATTAACAAAACGAGCTGAAAACCAACTTAGAATCGCACAGAGAGCCATGGAAAGAGCAATGCTAGGGATAACTCTAAGAGATAGAAAAATATCAACATGGATCAGATGGGAC
The DNA here is from genome assembly GCA_006491835.1 of Architeuthis dux. Classification (NCBI taxonomy): domain Eukaryota; kingdom Metazoa; phylum Mollusca; class Cephalopoda; order Oegopsida; family Architeuthidae; genus Architeuthis; species Architeuthis dux. The sequence goes on from VCCN01003871.1 coordinate 1,850,883, forward strand.
ACTAAAGTGAAGGATATTATACAACTAATTAAGCAGCAAAAAAGATGAGTACAACACTACGAAAAAATATTGTTGGCAAACAAATTTTCAATGCTGTAGAGTTCGGTCATAAATAATACCTGATAATATCCGTTTTGAGTGTGTAATGTTCCAGTAGAAATAATAAAATCCTGCTATGTTTGATTTAGAAGAAGATTAACTGTCTATAACATAGTGATAGGGTGTACTTATTTATGGGCGATACTGTAGATACCACATACATTACACACGTATGTGTGCGCGAACATATGTCCATGCGTGTGGTTTGTACAGATGAAAGAAATAACTCACTCTTTATTTTTATCGGATGAAGTATTGTAATACACTATTTTATCAAATTCGACTAGTTTTTACCTTCATCCTAATGTTAGTTGTTTTTATACAACTTATTAATTCGGGCCACTGTTTCTATGGCAACGAATAACAGCGCAATCGGAAATAAAGAGTAAGCCTTCAGAGGGAATCGAACTCACACCCTCATTACCAGAGGAAGACTAGTTTACGCCTTTTACCAATCGACCACAAAGACTTCATGGATTAGCAGAAGCTGATTCACACTTATAAACTCATTCCTTACAACCGACTCTCTGTGCCATATTTATGTTGTTTTACATATGAGACCTAGTAGTCTTTTTTTTATAAATCAATCTTTTATTCATCATTATTATTGGATGAAGTATTGCAACACACCACCTTTTATTAAATTTGACTAGTTTTTACATTCATTCTAATTTTAGTTGTTTTTATGCAACTTACAACTACAACCGACTCTCTGCGCCATATTTATGTTGTGTTACATATGAGACCTAGTAGTCTTTTTTTTTTATAAATCAATCTTTATTTTTATTGGATGAAGTACTGTAATACCTTATTTAAATTCGACTAGTTTTTAACTTCATCCTAATTTTAGTTGTTTTTATACAACAATGTTTTTATACAACAGTGGCCCGAATTAATAAGTTGTATAAAAACAACTAAAATTAGGATGAAGGTAAAAACTAATCGAATTTAATAAAATAGTGTAAAGAAATAACTGTCATGAAAATAAAATGTTAGGGACGATCCGAGATTTTGAGCAGGATGAGGTCCAAATTGGAAACTTACTTATATTAGATGAAAAACAAAATGATATTTTAATTTGAATTTATGATTACTTGGGAATATTTGTTTTAATATTTCTAAAATTTCTTTATCTAGGGAATAAAAAAAAGATGTAATTGTGCTTTGCCGATCTGGGGGTCCGGACCCCCTGGACCTTCTTCCCTGGGTCTATGCCTGTGAATACATTTAATTAAACACGCCGAGGATTGTTTCCATGGCTAATTTGAACGATCAACCTACCTGACCACCTTTTCTTTTTATAAAAAATAAGTTCCTTCCTACGCCCACCCCTCCAGCTCCTTCTGCTCAAACCCCCGTCTGTTCAGATCTACTCAACTAACCATTTACAGCCCCCTTTTTAAAAAAATAAGTCAATGTTCGACTTCATTTAATCATCATCATCATCATTAGCCGTTATAAGTCCACTGCTGTACAAAGGCCTTTCCCATCTCCTTCCATGACGACCTATCTTGTGCTAACCACTGCCAAGTCTTACCGGCAAACTTTTCTATCTCGTCCCTCCATCTTGTATCTGGTCTTTTCCTACTTCGGGCACCAATCTGTTAGTCTTTCCCCCCATCTATTGTCATCTCTTCTTGCTAGGTGGCCAGCCCATCTCCACTTTTGCTGCTTAATTAGTTGTATAATATCCTTCCCTTTAGTGTCCCCTCTGATCCATGTTGATCTTTTTCTATCTCTTAGTGTTATCCCTAGCATTGCTCTTTCCATGGCTCTCTGTGCTATTCTGAGTTGGTTTTCAGCTCGTTTGGTTAATTTCCATGTTTCGCATCCATAAGTCATAGCTGGTATCATGCAGCCGTTATATACTTTACGCTTTAGGCACATTGGCAAGGTGCTCTTCAGAATGTCTCTATTCATACCAAATACTTTCCAACCTATCGTTATGCGTCGTCTTATTTCGCTGTCATGGTCTTTCTCTAGTTTTATTACCTGAGCTAGGTAGATATATTCATCGACCCCTTCTAGAATTCCGGATGCTGATTCTTCAATGTTGGGGGGGGGGATCGGGATCTTTCTCGGGAGATGGCTACAAAACACACAAGCTAACGAGGACATCCATCGACTTGTAAAATCTACGATACCCACGTGGTACTATAGATTGAAGTGCGGAGTGACCGAACGATTAACTGCATGTAGAATGGAATCGTTAAGCAGAGTTCAAACCCCAGCTGAGACAGTTTGGCGAAGAAATGGAAACAGACTTGCTCAGAGCAAAAAGACCACGCGCAAAAGCCGAACGAACGAGCCGTCGATAGATATAGACGAGGTGGCGCGCTAGCAACCCGGACGTGGCAAGCTTTTGGCTATAAAGGCCAGGCGGCGACAATTTGTCAGTCGGCACTAGGCTTGCCTATCGAAGCTACGTTGGAGTTGTACTGTGAATTATGTTGGTAGCGTCTCGGATTTCGTGAGAGTGGTGATAGCTTACCGGTGATAAGCGAGGAGGTGTCTCTTGAAGGTATCGTTCCGGTGCTGCAACTTTGACGTGCCACTTGATTTATTGCATCGAACTGTGTCGATGTTTTCCACCCACCCCCTTTTACACTAATATCCCTGGCAAAGGCATGAAACCATCTGTTCTACCCCAGCTATGGGTAAATAGTAGCAGACTTGTCACCCACATTGAAATTGTGTGAGGTCGTTACATTATTACTGTATTATTTCCTGTGTGAATGCCAAGTAAAGCGCTATTTTGAATTTCCCATTGAAACGGTAATTACACGATATCTCCGAGGGTTCTCAAGGAATTTCAATGAAACTGTGTGCCAGGGTGGGCAATGGGGGTAAGGAAGAATTGAGAGATATTTTTCCATTTATTTCATACATTTATGTGGTAGATTTGATTAGACAATGTGGAAAAGGAAAATTGAGAAAAGCGTGTTATGTCTCAAACATATGTATTATCATGAAAATAAACCATTATGCATTTCGTCGCTGCGAGAGACTTCATCAGAAGAAATTTGAACATTGCAGAGAAGCGCGACTATCCATGCCGGGTAGTAGATATGAAATGAAGGGTGTTCTGTATGCTTAGGTGACCTGGTTTATTTGATTGAAAGTTACTTATGGGTCCATGAGCTGGTGTGGCGTGGGTGTTTAGACTTTTCTAAATCTTTCTTTTCCACATTGTCTAATCACATCTACCATTCTGTTGGATTCCCTTACATCCACACAACAAACATACATGTTTGTATACGCTCATCACTGTCCACACGATATCTCCAAAGGTTCTCAGTAAATTTCAATGACATTTTGTGGAAGGCTGGGCAATAGCCTACAGAAGAAGCGATTCAATATTTGGGTGGATTCATGCAATTTTCTTCCGTTGGCAGAGGTACGCGCTCTCTGAGTGCTTTCTAGTTTTATATGGGGGTAGGTTTGTTTACAGAGTGATTACTATCATTAAACTACAAGTTAGGCAGGGTTATCATACCAAAATATAAACTAAAGACATGTAGGAAGACGAACATACAAAAAATGTTTGGCCACCTTGGGTGGTACCAATTTCTGAAAATATCAGTGTTGGTCCCTGGGCTACTAGTAGAAGTATCTACGGTTTTGTTTCATTGTGTGCTCGACGACACAGCTTTCCTACGTGTAGTCTGTAGGTAGAGCCAGGGCCGGGTTATACTATAAGTCTGAGTAGGCTTAAGCCTAGGGGCCCGTAGCTAACAGGGACCCGGAAAAATTCTGGGATATTCATATTTTTCTTAATTTTATTTTTGACTGGACCATAGCCGGATTAGCCTATACATAAACTATGCTACGGCGTAGGGCCCAAGTCATTGATGGGGTCCCAAAATAAATAGCAATTTAGAAATCTATCACTACTAC
>VCCN01003871.1:1936077-1951846 GCA_006491835.1 Architeuthis dux
ATCTCGGCCCTCAAGTGTCCCCCCTCTTTCTAAGAACTAGAAACGCTACTGCAAATACACGTATTCAATTATAAATAAATAAAACAACAAATGATCCCAAGTAATCATAAATTAACCTTAAAAACAAAAATTTATTATTTTGTTATTTTGTTTTTCATTCAATATAAGTAAGATGTCTTCCGTCTTATTCTTTATATTTTTATTTATTTATGGTTCCGTGGTAAATTTCTTAGACTAATTGTTTTACTTTACTCTTTTGTCAATTCTGGAGCTATGAAGCTACGAATCAAATGTAAAGGAAAAATGCCGGATCACATATTACTTTCTTTCCAACGTATTTATTTGTAAAAATATACCCCGACCCTCGTCATAATCCCGTATCCTCCCCTGCGCCCCCCTGCAGCTAATTGACCCCACCTGCTAATTTTGGAATGTTGTCGTAAAAATAAGAAACAACATCAAAGGTAGAAATCAACAACAATAACAACCCCTCCCCGACCAGTGTAAATATTTCTCCTTTACCGTATTTTTGAAAATATTTTGTCAGCGAGGGGTGAACAGGAAAACATTTTTAAAAAACATAATCTTTCATCTGAAATATTTTCTCTTTCAAATTTACCCAAGAATTCACAAAGAATGTTGTTACCAAAAACCTTCGAAATATATTCCTATTCCTATCTATAGGCCTTTTGGCTAAGATCAAAGTGTAGTATCTGTTCTTCGAAACCGCCATGGCTTCGAAGTTCAGAGAACCACGGCCCTTCGGGGGTCCTTGTGGCATCCTTGTGGTATCGTCCTGGGAGAATTTGCACAGGATATCTTGGCCAGCTGGTTGGGAGGCGATCACCATAGCATGCTCAGGATTCGTCCTGAGAAGCTTTGGGGATTTCCACCCCTCCTTTATCCCGGTCCTCGTGGCATTTGTCTCAGTGACAGGGATTTGGGATTCTCCCCCCTCAAGTCTCTAGCCACGGAGACATGGGATCTCCACCCCTCTGCACGTTCGGGTGCAGGACCGACCTCACATTAAAAAGACTTCATGTCAAAATTTGCCGCCGTGGGGAGGCGAATAAATAAATTCTCCCCCCTCAAGTCTCTAGTCACGGGGACATGTCATTCCCCCTACTGAATTTGGCACTAAATGACCCACCAAGGTCGATGTGCCGTTAAATAAAACAATCAATCAATCTATTCCTATCTACACTGGAGAAACGGGCCGCCCCCTCAAGGTCAGACTTTATGAACACAAGAAAGCCATAATCAGGGGCGAGATAGATAAATCGGCTATGGCCGACCACATCTGGAGACAGAACGGCGACCATCTTCCTCTCTGCAAATTATCGACAGAAAACAATGTTGGAAGCAGAGAAAAATCAAAGAGGCAGCTCACATCAAAATGTCGACTAAATGCATTAGCCAGACAAGTGCGGATTTCAACCCGATGTGGCTTCCACTTCTCAACAGACCTAAACCCGACAAGACAAAGACACAGAAACACCCGGGCCCTGTGCTATAAGGGTTATCCCCTTTAAACATAACTTCCATTTAACCCATCACACTCGGATTATACACTTGAAGAAGGCCGAAAATGGATCGGCCGAAACGTTGTGTTTACAACACAAATAACAAGAAGGAGTTCTATCGTCCGAAGAACCATTTGAGTATTGTTCCTATTGTTTGCATATTTCATTCACATCAAATTAGGGATCAAGTTTGTTATTATTCAAGTAAGTAGTAAACTAATCTCTAGTCGTTTAATACACCCCATAAACCTCAGACATTCATCAACAGCTGCATGCACAAAATCCCCCGTATCCATTGGCCAGAGAAAATCACCAATGGAGATCTGTGGAAACCAAGAAGCAATTGGCACACAAATCCTGAGAAGAAAGCAGAGCTGGATCCGCCACACTCTTAGGAAACGTGCCGGCAACATCACCAGGCATGTTTTGACCTGGAACCAGGGTTGCCAGATATGTCCATTTTCGGACATCTTTTCCGTTTTCGCCCTGTATGTCTGATTACTATTATTATATCCGATATCTAAAAACAAAACAAAGATTTTTAATCGGACATACAGAACGAAATATGGACACAATGTCCGAAATCGGACAAAACTGCAACGCTGATGTGACTCGTCGTACCCTGCGGCTTATCAACAGTTCTGACAACGTCAAGTACATATAATAAAACTGATAAACTATCTTTCTCCTAACATATTGCCAGTGCTCCTGCTAAGGCGAACAGTGTGCTAGGAGCGATTAAACATTCCTTTTCATATATAGACAAGGACTCGTTCCTTATACTATATAAGACTTATGTCCGTCCACACCTAGAGTACTGTGCACATGACTGGTCACCGTACTTGGAGAGAGTTTTATCTCTCTCCAAGTACGGTTTTAGAAAAAGTCCAGAGACGAGCAACTAAGTTAGTACCGGAATTAAAAAGTATGAGTTATGACGATAGGCTAAAAGTGTTAGGATTAACATCGTTAGAAAACAGGGGGGATCGGGGAGACTTAATAAAAATGTTCAAGATTATGCGTGGTTTAGAAGTAGTAAACCTGATGATAGAAGCAAATAGAAGTAGATTTAATATCAGAAAATTATTTCTTTAGCAATAGATTGGTGGGACTTTGGAATAGATTACCCGAATATGTAGTGCTATCAACAGATGCAAATGATTTTAAGAAAGATTATGATGTTTATTACACCACCGCAAAAGGTTTAAGATCCTAGATATTGTGTACATATGCTTGTTATGATGTGTGCTTGTATATACACATTGTATACTTTTTTTCACACTAAAAGGTTTAAGGCCCTAGATATTGTGTAAATATGATTATGGTGTGTTCTTGTAGATACAAATTGTATCCTTTTTTTCACACTAAAAGGTTTAAGGCCCAAAGATATTGTGTAAATGTGTTTGTTATGATGTGTTCTTGTAGATATAAATTGTATACTTTTTTTACACTAAAATAAAATGTAAAATGTTCAAATGGTTGTTATAGCTTTCAGTTCCAAATGATTTAAGTATATCTGATGTAATTTATATGCTTTTTTAGTCAGACCCTAAAAAGGAGGGAACATTAACGTCCGGTTTGAGGTGGCGTGCTCAAAAGCTGGACTGTCCGTCCTAAAGCCGAACGTCTGACCTCCCAAGGTCATGTGTCAGAAGAATAACCCTACGTTAGTCTCATCGTCTTAGATTATTACTGACAACCAAAAGAGAGTAGATGAATGACTTGAAACAATCTATGCACTCTGTAATTACTGCCCAGGTAATGTTGGTAATAGCTGTTACATCCATTTTTACTTAAGATAGGTTTCTTTTCTCTTCTTCTTTTCCTCTTTGCTTGTCTCTTCTTGTATGCCAAGGGTTTATCAATCTTGAGTCATTTGGACTTTGGCCCGAAGAAAGAAATTGATATCCAATGACAGATAAGTTTCAACCCGAGCCTTTTACACAATAATTGAATGGGACAGCCGTAAAGGAAATGGCACTCCCGGTGTCCGTTGCAGAAGAATGGTAGGAAACAGAGGAATGACAGACATAACCACTAGAGTAAATAGGAACGCCTATGACAACAAGGATGCCGATAATACTTTAACCCTTTATAGGGCACCCCTACAAATATTTTAGATATCAAAGCAACCCATTTGTATGTACTAGACTTAATTACAAGATATTTTCAGTTGCAAGCTTTCTGAATTTTTTTATTTATGGGGTCAAAACCCCCTCTGATGAAGTGATCATATATGGTGCCTCGCCCAAAAAGTGACCAAAAATATTAAAAATTAAAGTAGAAAGTTAAATAAAACATAGAATTAAAGAATAACATTCAATAAAATAAGTAGATACAAAATATTGATATTGACAAAAAAAAAGAAGAAAAATAACACCTCCGGGTTTATTTTAAAATTTTATTGTGTGGGACCAAAACAGGCTAATTTAATGGAGTATGGTATGCCTCAAAACAGTTTCTGTCTTTGTTCAAGTGCTTTGCAAAGCTTGCAGGCCACATTAGTGTGGATTATGTTGTCTTTATGGCTACAATATTTGGCTGACAGGTCCTCAGGTGATCATATATAGTCACTTGTCCCATAAAGGGTTAAAGATTCAATTAGATAAAAACTACTCAAGACTGGATGACAATGGAATTGTATGCAATATCAAGAAACCAGGCATTAAATATTCTTCAGTTTAATTATACTATTATTCTGCTTGGTTGTATGTACGACCGTTACACTTACTGATTATTATCCATTTTTCTCATACCTTTTTCTTCTCCCTCCCCACCCACATTTGCAGTGTAACAAACACGGGTAAGAATGGAAGAGGGTGCTTATGCTTGAATGGGGGCTAAAGGGGCTCAACCGTCACTATAAATCTCTCCGTCCCCACTCACCCTTACAACGTAATGAACAAAGGTAAGGATGGAAGAGGGTGCTTATCCTTGAATGGGAGCTAAAGGGACTCAACCGTCACTATAACTCTCTCCCTCCCCACTCACCCGTATAACGTAATGAACAAAGGTAAGAATGGAAGAGGGTACTTATGCTTGAATGGGAGCAAAAGAGACTCAACCGTCACTATAACAGTCATTCATTCATTCATTCATTCATTCATCACTCCTCCCTCATAGTTATAGTAGTAGTAGACCACAGGAATATTGACAGATAGCAAACGTAATCAATAACAGATATGTTATGATATCCTACCACGAAAAGGTTATTCCGGGGTCAGACACCTGTGCGGAAATGTAAGTAACCCCGGTCACCTTAGGAAATAGGTATATTGCGTAGGTGTCCAACAAACAGAATGTGAATGACACCTGCGTAGGCGTTCGAGAAACCTATAAAGCAGACCCGAACGCGGACAGAGAACTCGACACTCAACAGAAGAGACAGACATCGGCGGAGCCAAAAGGCACGAGATCGCTGTCCCTGTTGGGGACAGACTGGTGGTTCTCCTCATCTCTCTCCCACTCTTCACTCTCCGGTCGACAAAGATGTATACTCTGAAATAAAAACATGTCCAGATATCTTTACAAGCAAGTCTTCGAGTTTCCTTTCTATCCAAGCACAGGACATTCACCCGCTATACAACAGATATATTATTTTTTATTTGCCTTTGCATATTATTATAGTTAATATGGACACATTCCATAGGCAATAAATTACTTTCACAAAATTATATATTTTAATTGCAGAAATATATAGTATGTGAGAGTAATGCTATCTTAACACCCGTGGAATCTCCACAGGTCCACTTTGTATGACATTGAGATGTGCTTACATTAAACTTTACCTTAGTCTCTAGTGGCCAGTGGCAGTGTGAAGACCCCGAATTCACTGCGTTAAGTAATTTAAATTTAAATTAGCAAATAAACATCAATCAACCCATCCATAGATTTATGAATCTAAAAAAAGAATTAAAAAATTAAAAAATTAGTGAAATTAGCTGGTAATTTAATTTCTTTAATTTTTCCAAACGCTTTAAAAAAAACAAAAAACGTATTAATGTGTCGAGATCACGTGATCATTTTACCGGTCGTCGTCAGGGTTGCCATTTTGGCCATTTTAAGGCCAAATTCGACAAATCTGGCCTTTTTGGTTTGGCCATATTTATTTTTCCTTTTTTTTTTAATAAAAAAAAAATGAAACAAACTTAAATTAAACGAAAAACTGCTCGTCTACTTATTATTATTGTTATTAATGTTGTTGTTGTTGTACGTTCCTAGGAGGGCCGATGATTGCTTATTTGCTTGAAATGGTCAATGGTCTAAAAGGTTTGGTGACCCATGCATTACGACTTTGAAATATAGGATTGACTGGAGTAAGTTGACTTTGTTGCAATAGTATTTTTAACAATTCCTTATTTTTGGTTTGTACTGCAGTATTGCAATGTTTTAGAGACAATATTTAGCATTTGGCCATTGTTGGCAATTTTCAGCATCATTTTGGCCAGAAACGTCTCCAACCATCTGGCAACCATGATCGTCATTATGCAATATTGAATTCTCCTTCTTTATGATTTGAGACTTGAATTAAGTTATTTTAAATAGTCTAAAACAATGAGGACCTGGATTTTTACCTGGAATTAATTGGAGGATACGGGACTATCGGAATTACATAATTAAATAAGTTTAAATTGGAGTGAACACCTGAAACATGACTTTTATGTGATTCTTTTATACATTTCGTTCAAGTTGAAAGGTTCAACTCAAATGGATTCATTGGTCCATTTTGGTTTTAAAAGAAAAGCGCTGTCGCTATTGAAGAGAAAACCCCGAAAATACTAAAAGAATAACAAGATTGTTTCTTTCTAATACCTGAACCGATTGTATTTATGTCTTTGAGGAAACATTTCTGACACCAATAATGAAAAATAGGTAAGGTTACAATTTTTTCTTTATTAATAAAGTCCAATATCCGGCTTTTTTGGCCAAAAATGATTGATGAGTGATGAGTGATATGACTGACCGTCTTAATGCAAAATCTATTTATTTGCTCGAAACTTTGAGATCATTAATGGATTTAATCTTTTTATTTTTTTTGTATTATAAAATCTTTTATTTAATAACATTGCATCATAATATGAAATGCCTTATTTAAAACCTTTGACAGCAACTTTTTAGTTTCAATGTTGAAAAAAAAAATGAAATTTCAAATTCAAATCAGATCATTAAGAAACAAATGTTTTTATCTTCAGTACTTCAGACTCTTTTTAAGTCTCTATTAAGACTAGTATTGCCTTTTTTTAAGTCTCTATTAAGACTAGTATTGCCTTTTTTTAAGTCTTTATTAAACTAGTATTGCCTCCTTTTAAGTCTTTATTAAGACTTATTGCCTCTTTTAAGTCTTCATTAAGACTTGTAGTGTCTCTTTTTAAGTCTTTATTAAGACTAGTATTGCCTCTTTTTAAGTCTTTATTAAGACTATTATTGCCTCTTTTTAAGTCTTTATTAAGACTTGTATTACCTCTTTTTAAGTCTTTATTAAGACTAGTATTGCCTCTTTTAAAGTCTTTATTAAGACTAGTATTGCCTCTTTTAAAGTCTTTATTATGACTATTATTGCCTCTTTTTAGGTCTTTATTAAAACTATTAATATTGCCTATTTTTAAGTCTTTTATAATAAAAGACTTAAAAAGAGGCAATACTAGTCTGAATTACAGCTGTCATTAATTTTTCCCCCTGTTTTTCGCTTTTATTTTCTATTCATTCCATTAGTCTCCATTTTTTGCGAATTTTGAATGAATCGGTTTAGGAAAAACCAGAATAATTTTATTTTAACAATTCATGTTTCCTATGTAGTCTGAACACTGATCTATTCTGACTGAGTTTGGCCATCATTTCTTTTGGAAATTCCTCATTATTGAGAAAAAGTAACCTTTAAGGGGGAAAAATGAATTGGCTCTAAAGTGGGTGTTCGATTTACAATGTACGTATAATGCAAAACTCGACCCTTACTTTGTGTCCGTCTTTCTGACAGTAGATGTTCAACTTAGTTTTCAATTTTTGAGAATGAATAATTAATGTGTTTCATACAAATTTAGACGTTTTTCGTTATTGAGCTAATTCTTGGTTTAGTTCATCCTTTAAAAAAAAAAAAATTCGTTTCTTTTTATTTTTACAGATTCGATAATTCAATTATGAACATTGTGGTCGGCAATCATTACCTTTCCTGTTTTCATATGGCAGCCGCTTCAGCTGCCGACAACTCGGCCAATGTTGCCAACTCAAAAAATATTTTCGCGTTAGTTTGATTGCCAAAAAGCGCTAAAAAATTTTTCAAATAGCCGAAAACGACTAAAAACCACCAAAAAGACACTAAAAATGGTCAAAAAGTAGCCAAAATGTTGTGTGCGCAAACGCGCCAATTTAGCGCTTTTTGCACTTCCAAAGCAAGAAACGCGCTAAATCAGCAACACTGGACTCGGCCGATTCCGCCATTCGAGTCGTTGGCTGCTGCTGATAGCGGAGAATTTAAAAAAAACTAACCCTAACTACCCTAAACCCTAAAAATAGCAACATCAACCCTAATTCTAACCCTAACACTAACCCTTTCACTAACTTATCCTTTGTTCATTTGTACTTACCAAGCTTTTGCTTGAATAAAACAAAACTGGAGAAAAAAAACATCTAATCTCTTGAATAGGTAGACCCACGGCACTTTTTAAATAGTCGACATCCTATTTTAAAACGTAATTAAATTTAAAAAGAAATGTGTTCTCAAGTTTTTTCTTGTTCTTGTTAGAAAGAGGAAAGTCAAAATTATTGTAAAAAGAAAAACAAATTTTCATTAATTACAACGTAGAATTTAACTTATAAAATCTATCTGTTTTGCTCGTGAAACATTTGGGAAATTTTCGAATGCAAACCATTTTATGAAATCAAATGATGGACAATTCTATACCCGACAGAATATGATAATTATAATGACATTTATTAGTTGAGAACCTATATTTGCCCGGCGCCGGTGTGAGCGACTTACGATTTAGGCCGCTCGTTTAGCAGTCGTTCACACCGGCGCCGGGCAAATATAGGTTCTCAATTAATAAATGTCATTATAATTATCAAACCATGTAATCTGGTGTTTACACTGCTACAGCTTTTTGCACTATTTGTTTTGAAAATATCTCCGGTTCTATAAGGTGTGCACAAATGATTTTTCCCCAATCTTTCTTCTTATTGATGCCACAAAAATTCCAACGATAAAATTAAATTTTGGACGATTTTGACTTTTTTTTTCTTGTAAAGTGTTTATTTCCGGTAATTTTTTTGAGAAAAGTCCATCGGTCTACCTACTCTTGAACAACATGAAATTGCCCGATATCAGTAGACGACTTAAAAAATGAAGGAAAAAAATGAAAATGCTGTTCTGAGGAATCTTCTCATCTCTTTCTTTGACATTAAATTCGCCATCAGCAGCAACGGAGATTCTGCTATCAGAACAGCTGAAGCGGCAGCAATATGGAAACAGGAAAGGTAATGATAGCCAATGTGTTTTCTGTATCTCTCTATCAACTCTATAGCCACTTGTTTGTGTATCTGTCAGATTGTTTACACAATCTCTAAATTTAGTATCGCTTTCTTCCATTCATCATAGAAAAAGCCAAGCAATTTGAGATGTGTATGTTTAAGTAGTCTATATATCTGTCTATATCTAGGTATGTATCTGCTTGTTTGTCTGTGGGTTAGACCTAGGTAAATCCCCTCGAATATATAACAATATGTTGACATTATTATGGCTGTGTTATTTACTTCTAATATATACATATGAGGTGCTACCCAAAAGTTTGAGGAACTTGGTTCAAAGTTGCTTCCTCAAGAAAGAAAAATTGATAAGTTTCCATGGTGGAGTGATTTCCAGTCTTGTGTGAAATAGTCATGCATGGAAACATCCAGGAACTTGACAGATAAATAGATTGATCAATCTGTTCAAATTCCCCAAACTTTTGGCTAACAATTCTGATAACTAAACTAGGCCGGGTGGCAAGCAGGGCCGACCGTGCCCCCCACCCATTATCCTACATTTAGGGTACAAAAATGTTCCTTAGGATGTCCTCTTTCAGAAAAAAGATGTTGGGAAGAACTACCTGATTTGCATAAAACAAAATGGTCATCAGCACACACCAAAAGAAAACAGAATTTCATATCTCGTCTCCCACTTGAGATATCTGAGTACTTTAAAGGGCTAAATTATGGTTTTCAGACTTAAGTAATTAAAAAATACACTTTATTTTACCATAAAATTAATTTATAGGTATTTCAGTATTTTACAAGGAAATTTCAAGTATACTATAAAGTGTATGGACTGTGGAGTTAATTCTTGAAGGAGATATATACATATTGGTAGAAAGAGAATTTTATCAGCTTTCCAACAGTGTATGCTCACAATTTGTATCTGTTGGGCTTAAAATGTTACAGCCCAAAACGTGAAGCAAGTATTCAGCATGTTACAAAGAAAACTTCAAGTACACTGTCCGAAGTCTATGGATTGTGGAATTAATTTTTAATGGAGGTATATACATATATCATTAGAAGGGGAATTTCAACAGCTTTCCAAAGGTCTATGTTATAAATTTGTAGCTGTTGAGTCTAAAAAGTGACACTTTCTTTCAGACCAAATTGACAGAGGTGAGGCGAGTGAGAGATTTACAATACCTTTTATATTTCTTACCTATTTTTCCCGATGGCTTATAATGTTATAAAAAGAACTTATTCTGATCACAAAACTATGAAAAATATTGAAAAATATTTTCAATTTCAGTGTTCTACATGTTATAAATATTAAAATTCTAAAACTTCAAAATATAAAAATAAATTTTTTTATGAACATAGTTCTGCCTTGTGCATTGGTGTATTCCTTCAGATGTACATCTTATAGCTGTTTAGGCCATTTTCAACATCTTAACTGTTAGAACCAAACTTATAGACTTTTCGTTCAGGCCAAAATTGAAAAAATTGAAAGCATCTATAGAGAGAGAGGGGAGGCAAGAGAGAGATTTACAATATGTATTTATGTTTCTGACATATTTTTCATAACGTCATAATAAAACATCATTATGTCATATGTCTCTGCAGCACTTTGGACATCCCATTCTAAAACGTAAATTAAAATTTAAAAACCGTTTGTAATTATTTTCTTGTTTTTGTTAGAAAGAATAAAGTCCAAATAAGTGTCCGGAAAAATAAAAAATCCAATAAGTAGTTGATGTGTTGTAATTTTTTAAAATCTAGGTGTTTTTTTGCTCATTTTTATCATGGAATCAGTCTTGTTTACATCTTGTGCGTATATTTACGCTATTTTTATTCAACAATATCTCCAGTTCTGTAAGGTGTACACAAGTTTTATCTCATATATTTCGCAATCTTTCAACTTACTAATTAATACTAACATTTTTCGATGATAAAATTAAGTTTTATATGATTTTGACGTTTTTTTTATCAAGGTGTCAAACTAGGTAACGAGGCTGCGACTTACATAAAGAGAACTTATTCTGATCACACTTTTTTTTGTAAGTTGTTTTTTTTACCCTTTTTTCCCCCTAATCGTTGTTTTTTACCTGGCTTCATATTCCGATGACGCTTTTGTTAGGGGAAACATTTATTTTCCCTTTTTAGGGGTCAAAAGTGAGGGTAATATTATAAATTAAATGCATTGCTAATGATTTTTTCTAAATGTAGAAATGCATGGAAAATCAGGAAGAAAGGGATTGTCAGTGGTCAGTAATTAAGACGTATTACTAACAAAATAAGGCTTTTTATATATAAAATGCATTACAAATAGAAATGCATTTGTATTTTTGATGAAATATTGAAAATTTAATGAAATTCTGTAACTTTGTCAATGTCAGAAACAAATGTCAAAAATTGTGTAAACAACATTGCAGGTTTTGTTTTATAAATAAATGTTTGTGTATGAATGAATTACAGGACCAAGAGTTGTATTAAAGTATTGGAGGCTACCAATTTGAACAATACTAATAACAAATTTCTTATATAAATATGTGCAGGGTTGCCAGATTGGGCTACAAGGGGAAATAATCCAAACTTTATCTCTGAGACTTACCCAACACAGGCATTGGAATAGTGTCGAATTTGGAAATCTAGCGAATCTGGATGCAGAGGTTCAATACCAGCCTTCAGTAGTGATACAGGACTTAAGGCTGGTATTGAAACTCTGCCTCTAGACTCGTTCGGTTTCCAAATTCGATACTAATCCAATGCCTGTGTTGGGTAAGTCTTGGAGATAAGGTTTGGATTATTTTGGTTTGTAGCCCAATCTGGTGTGCGTGAGCCACCTTGAGTTGAGGGGAAAGATGAAGGTTTAGAGCAGGGGTCGGGAACCTGTGGCTCCAGAGCCTCATGCGGCTCCTTGGGGCTCTTAGGCTCTCTGAAAAAAAAATTTTAATATTATAAGCAAACAAATAAATTATTGTATTAAAATAAAAGCCACGACTTCTGACCCGGATATTGAAGCAATTTCAGATAAGATTCAAACCAAAAATCGAATTGAGTAAGCAAAAAGTTAGTTAAATTTGTTTTCTTGTATATATTTTTGTATATGATAAATTATGTGGCTCCGATAATCTCAATTATTATTCTTTTTAGCTAAAAATGGCTCTTCAGGTTGAAAAGGTTCCCGACCCCTGGTTTAGAGAATTAATGAAAGTAAAATGATGATGTGGGGAAAAATAAAGTAAATGTTTGAAGCGAGTAGATTTCTTTTCTTTAATGCTTATCAAAGTGTTTGAAATATCAATATTTATTTTTTCTCTCAAGTAAGTGGAACTGAAGAGTCATAAAGAAATTTTTTAAGCAACTTCCAAATTAGAGGATATTGATCTAACATCTGATTGTGCCCTTGTTAACCAACAGGAATAAGGCATTTAGTGCAGATACTGTATTTAGAGAGCTTTACTACCTTAGGGTATCGACATTAGTCTATATTACAGTCTCTCCATAGACAACAAGAAAGAGGCATGACTGTGTGCATGCACACACATTTATATAAGAAATTTGTTACAAGAATTGTTCAAAGTGGAACCTCCCAATACTTTAATGCGACTGAGCCGTGTAATTCATTCATACACAAATATGAAATCAAATGATGGATAATTTTATATCCAACAGAATATGATAATTATAATGACATTTATTAGTTGAGAATTATCATATTCTGTTGGATATAAAATTATCCATCATTTGATTTCATACTGTCGACATCGAGAGCCACACTATAGTTGTGCCTAAAATACAAACTTGAGAATGGAGAAGCCAACAAAGTGTAGGATTAAATAACTCCTACCTACCATGAGATCTTCGTTAGCTCAGTTGGTTAGAGCAGTACCTGCGTATAAGGTAGCTTCCAAGGTGGACGTGGGTTCGAATCCTGCACAGAGTTTGTTTCTTTATTTGCATTTACGATTTAGGCCGCTTGTTTAGCAGTTGCTTACACTGGTGCCGGACAAATATAGGCTCTCAACTAATAAATGTCATTATAATTATCATACACAAATATCTAAATATATAGAAAAATCTATACAGGGGAAACAGGCTGCCCCCTCAAAGTCAGAAGAACACAGAAAAGCCATAATCAAGGGCGAGATAGAAAAATCTGGAATGGCTGACCATATCTGGAGAGAGAAAGGCAACCACTCTCCTCTCTGGGAGGAAGTCCAGATTATTGACAGAGAACGCTGTTGGAAACAGAGAAAAATCAAAGAGGCAGCACATATCAACATGTCGACTGAATGCATTAATCAGACAAGTGCAGAGTTCAATCCGATGTGGCTTCGGCTGCTCAACAGGCCTAAACCAGACAAGACAAGGATAAAGAAACACCTGAATCCTACATTATAAGGGTTACCTCCTTTGAAATTAAAAACTTCTGTTTATCCCATCACATTCGGATATTACACCTGAAGAAGGCAGAAGAATGGATCAGCCAAAACGTTCAGGAGTTCAATTGTCTGAAGAACTATTTGAATGTCAATGACCCGTCTCAAAACTATAGAAAATATATTTAAAATTGTTGTGTATGTCTGTCTGTGTTTGTACTCTTATAACTTAAAAACTACACATCCTAGAGCAAAACTAAAGGCATATTCAGAATCAGCACCTATCAAATAAAAATATTTATTTTGCACAATAAATATTTATTTTTCAACATAATCACCTACCTTGTTAATGCACCTAATTCAATGGTGAATATTAACAGCTAATAATTATGTGTCAGGCTATGTGTCTTGAGAGTGTGTGTATGTGTGTTTGTGTTGCTAGATTTTATCAGCAGTTTGGCAGTGGAACTTTGGTTGACCTTATGTACATTCCATGGCCAAAGTGTTTTGGGGAAAATGTGTGTGTGTGGGCTGGGGTGGGTAATGTGTAGATCTTTAGCCATGGACTGCCAAACTGCTGATAAAATCTAGCAACACAAACACATACACACTCTCTTAAGACAGAAAAACTTATGACCAAATACAAAACACACACACACTCACTACTAACAACCTTCATTCAGATAGAAACCTTGTCTGTGCAGATACATCACTTCTCTGATTTTCCTTTTGAAAACGACTTTAATAAGTTGAAACGTGTTAAGGTATTAAATAATTTCTTGCAAATTATTCTACACATTGTCTTTTCCTAGCATCATATATATGTGTATATGTATGTATGTATATGTTGGGTTTACACCACCAAAAACGGGGCAGCAGTCCTCTACAGCCAGCTCCGGCAACTGCACCAAAGGATGGTTTCTCTCGAACCTGCGCTCCTATCTAGATATTACACTGTAATACATATTTCAGCACAGGTAGCCATACTGTCGGGTTTACACATCCAGAAATCGGGAAGCAGTCCTCTACAGCCAACATGGCACCTGCATAAGGGTGGCAGGCCTCATAGCCAGCTCGGGCACCTGCTGGCTATGAGAAGGAAACTCCCATCAAATCTACGACCTAGGGAAAGGCTGCTATCCGTGCCACTACGGTGGACCATAGCGTGCAAAACCCAAGGTTTAAAGGGTGGGGTCGGCTGCGCGCACGTTGCACTTCACCTTAAAACTCCATTGCACAGACTACGGATTTCCCATGTTCAGGCCCCGCCTACCTAGGACCTGAACAATGACACGGAAAACCCGTCCCAAATCTCCGTCCGCGGAGCCAAGTCATTCATTCATTCATATATATATATATATGAAGTATTCAGTGAATAGGATAACTTATACCCAACAGAATAGGATAATTATAGAGACATTTTCTATTAGGAACATATATTTGCTCGGCACCGATTTGACTCAGTTGTGAAATGAGTGGCTTAGATCGTGTGAATAAATAAAGAAAATGAGCGTTGTGCTGGGGTCAAAACTGTGTCCACCTTGAAAGCAGCCTTAAACGCAGGCTCTGCTCTTACCACTGAGCTAACGACACGCGTGTTTCTTTATAATTATCATATGTATGTATACATAAATGTGTGTAACACTGTTACACACATTTATGTATACATACTGTTACTAATAGTTACTTTATATGCTGGTATCAACAAAATGGATGCAATGTAATATTTATGTCATTTTTGTCAAATAAATGTTTGTCTTGAAGCTTAATAACACTCCCACCTCCAACCCCAAAGATTTCAATGGCCACATATTGAATATATTTCATTGTTGTCACTTTTAATAATTCATAGGATGGGCTGAAAACAGTGACAGGCAAATTTATGGCTCTGGTCAATACAGGTGACTCTAACGCCTACCCAAGTGCTTGGACGTCACTATATGCTTACTCAAATTTAACATGTGGAGGTACTGAAATGGAAAGCTGAAATATGATACATTTACCTGATGAGAAATGCCACTTGTCCTAGCTAAAATTTAAAATGAAAGTGCGGACATTTTGTGAGCTGGGGAGAAAACTTGATTGAAGAACCAATTTTTGCATGCAAGGGTTGCGGGCACGGATTCAGGATTTTGAGCAGTGGGGGTGAGTCCAAATGAAGGATTTTGAGCAGGTAAGGGTCCAAATAGAAAAAAATGTTTCAACTGTACTTAGCCGAAGCAGAGGACCCTCCCCTGGGTTGATGGCTGCTGGGTGGCCTTTAACAAGTGCAGTATGACTCAACTGGTGTCAGGTCAGAAGATGTTTGATCCTTTAGACAACTTTTAACCTGTCAAAATATGTTATGAACTGTTACAACCGGCAGAAATTTTGTTTATACTTGGTGTAAGTGTGTTCATAGGTCTCACCAAACATATA
>VCCN01003871.1:2032198-2049426 GCA_006491835.1 Architeuthis dux
CAAGGCTCTATTAAAAAAGAAATAACCTTTTCACCAAATGTCGCAAGACTATTAAAAAAAATCCCCCAAAACCTCCGACTTTCGGAATTTTAAACTGATTTCGGCATTAAATGACCCATCAAGGGGTTGATATGCCGCTAAACAAAGCAATCAACCAAAAATGGCTAAAAAGAGACTACAAATGGTAAAAAACATGCCAAAAATGGCCAAAATAATCAAAACAGAGCTTAATTGGGAAATTGGAATACGGTTTCTATTCGGAATTAGCTGTTAAATGGCTAGTGAGTGCCCTGGCTAACACCCTGACTAGTGTACTTGTGCTGTTAAATAAGATGGCATATATGAAATATATGGATATAATACACATTGCATTTTAGATACGTGGATACTAGAGACTTGCATTGCAGTGAGCTTGGAGAATAGCGTTCTGTTGCGCGCAAATGGATTTTAATTTTTTGTTTTATTACTTTTTATTATACTTTAAATTCAGCATTTTTATTACGTCATTAGAGAATAAAATTATAAAAAAAGTGGCGACCAATAAATAAGTTACTACTCTCCTTTTTTCAAATTTTCAGAAAACAAGCAGGCACAAACTTTAGCATAAACTTACATTGTAAATTGAACCCCCACTAAAAACCTATTTAGAGGGAATTTTAAAAAAACAAAAAAAATGTTCTTTTGACATAATAAGGAGTAAATGTTGAAAATTTCAGCCCTCTAGCTCCATTGGTGCGGCCTGTATGTGTAATATATACTTAGATAGATAGCCGGCCAGGCAGACCAACTTGAAAACAGGTCTGGTTAGTCACTCAATAGAAACCTACGTTGACAGTTTTGGTTGACGTTTTCTAATAAATTGTAATTTGGAATTCAATTATGTTGTAAAAAAATTAGATAAATAATTGTAAATTTCCTGAAAGAAGATAGTTGAAATGTGGATACCAATTAAGTAAAAACAAGGAGCTTAATTAAAAGAAACCCTTGAGTTTATGTCCAATCTTGTTGAATATGAATGAGTGTGTCAGGATTAGTGTGGCGGCCTGTGTTTCTGTTTGTATAGCTGTGCACAGGGTTGCTATACGTCCATATTTTCTGCAGACATGTCCCCTATTTTGCTCTTGAAATCTTTATCAGGAAGGAATTTTTGAAATTCTTCAAGAGTCTGGAATTTAAGCTTTCATCATGGAAAAAGACATGAGAGAGAGAGGGGGGGGGAGAAAAAGAAAAAAAAAGAATGTCTGTACAGTTTTATCAACTAAGCAGTTTTACAGCTTGCATGCAGTGTCATGTACTGCTTTTTCTTGTTCTTCAGCCCAAGGCATTAATTTTTTTCCTATTGCTATTACAATTATAAAAGAAATGTTTAGATTATACCATTTTTTTTTCTTATGGCTTTTTTACACTGTAGAATTTGTTTTTCTTTCCCTGCATTTACAGCATTTTAGCAATTTTCAGTCATAATCTAGCCACTGTTAGAAACAGTCAACCAAAACTGTCACCAAAACTGTCAGTGTTTGAGTTGGTCCGGCTGGCTGGCAATGTATTGTAAAATAATACAGGCAGGAATAATTTTGTAAGCAAGCAGGGTTAGATGAATATGTAATAAACCAATCACACGCCCTTCCACAGGGTTTTTGAAATCTCACGGTGGTGGTTGGCTGAACTGTTTAAACAAAGGAGTTTGGTTCTTTTGGTGGTAAAAGACGTTGACAGGACAGCAGCAGTTGGAAAAAGAATCTTGACCTGGGAAGATGTATGTTGGCTGCTCCGCCAGGCATGGGGAGGCAAAGAAAGAGGGGGGACAGACAGCCAATGACTATGATAGTAGTTTGTGTAAATTGCATTGATAGTTTTTAAGAGTATTTTTTAGTCAGGGAAAAATAGTGCTTTGCTGAAGTGTTGGGATTTGAATCGTCGTTGCACCCAAGAAGCGATTCCCAGAATAAATTAATCAATTTTAGCAGCTAACAGACAGACTCTGTGGTTTTATTTTCTCTCAAGACTGAGAAGTTCTGTGTAATTTACATTTTCTTCTCAGGTCTCTACTTGGAAGATATGGTATATTTCCCGTATTTCATATGTATCTCTCTCCTTACTCCCTCGTGTTCTGTGAGGCATTTTTTGGCCATGAACAGGCCTGGTCGCCGACTTTGCTGCGCCATCACCTTTTCTGGGATTGATTGGCTGAAGGCTGCTGCAACTAAAACATGTGCATGATGTGCATCATGCATTATACTACAGTATTTATCACACATACAGGCCGCACCAATGGAGCTAGAGGGCTGAAAACTTCAACATTTACACCTTATTATGTCTAGAAAAAACTTCTTTTTTTTTTCAAAATATTTTTGGAGGGGGGTTCAGTTTGCAGTGTAAGTTTATGCTAAATTTATGGAAAATTCAGACTTTTAGTGATCACTGACCAACAAAATGTGAGAGAAGTAACTTATTCATTGATCACCACTTTTTTCCAACTTTTTAATTGATCAGCCCCAACACGGAATGCTGAGATGACGGTTTCTATTGAGTGACTAACCTGACCTGTTGCTATATTATGTACATGTGTTGACAACTTTGACGGTGACCGGGAACACTAAAAACCTATTTAGGAGGAATTTAAAAAAAAGAAAACGTGTTTTTTCTAGACATAATAAGGAGTAAATGTTGAAATTTTCAGCCCTGTAGCTCCATTGGTGTGGCCTGTACACATGATACATATAGAGCTAGCCAGACTTGAAAACTGAAGAAACCTATTTTGACAGTTTTGGTTGACGGTTTTTAATAAGAAGTTGAAGAAAGGAGACATTTTTGGTAAAAACATTTTTGTCACAGAAATCTTTCCTCCTCTCAGGATACAGTTATCTGCCCTTGCTTTTATCTAACAAAATTTCATTCCCACAAATTCATATTCACAACTTTCTTCACTAACTCGTCTTTTTCTTTCTTCATTTTAATTTTTACTGTAAATGTTTTTTACATTTTTGCTGCTGCCATCTTGGGAAAAACGCTTGGGCTGTTGTTTACTTTCTCTGCCTTCTCCAGGTTTTTCCAAATTTCTCTTTGATTTCCAATAGTGTCGTTTGGAAATTGTTGGAGCTGTGCATATTATCTGTGAAGATCTATGTAGCATCCCTTATGAGAGTTCAATTGTCATGGCAACTAACTGAGAAGCCCTCAGTTGATCATCAATTATTCACTCTTTCTACTACACCCTTCCCTCCCCTTCCTTTTCTCAAGCAAAAAGGCTCAAACATGTCCCTTTGATAGGATGGATGCATAGGAATGGCTTCGTGAAATATGCATTTTTCAACACTTGAATTTTATTCATGTTAACAATAGCATATTCACAGTTGTAGGATTTCTTTTTGCATAGGCACAAACGATTTTTTCCTGATTGCTTAAATATTATTTTTTGTTTTTATTTTCAATAATCCTCCAATCAGATTTTAAGTGGTTTCTTTTTAAAACAAGACTGGCTGCTGCAGGGTTAAACTCCACTCCAACTTCTATTCCGACTGAAGATGATTACTGCAACTTTATGTTATAAATATTAAAATTTTCAAAAACCTTAAAATTTTAAAATTAACATTTTTATGAACATAGTTCTGTCTTCTGTCTTGTGCATTTGGCTGCTGCAGGGTGAAACTACACTCCAACTTCTATTCAATGAAAAATATTGAAAATTATTTTCAATTTCAGTGTTCTAGATGTTATAAAATATTAAACTTTAAAATTAAAAAAAAACCTTAATTTTAAAATTAACGTTTTTATGAAAGTAGTTCCGTCTTGTGTACTGTTATATGCCTTCTGATGTACATGTTACGTCTGTTTAGGCCATTTTCAACATCTTAACCAGCACATATATGCTGTGTTAGGGGTGATCAATCAAAAAGTTGGGAAAAGGTGTAATCAATGAATAAGTTACTTCTCTCACCTTTTGTAGGGCTGTGATCACTAAAAAGGTCTGAATTTCTAAACCAATTTAGCATAAACTTACATTGCATATTGAACCCCCTCAAAAAACGTATATATATTTTTTTGTATAAATGTATTTATTCATTAGAATAAAATAAGCCTGTGCGTACCTGTATGATAAATTTTCGTTAATATCTAAGACTTGCCAATTTAGCTCAGTCAGTAAGACATCCTCCTTGCATTCAGTTGGTCGTTAGTTCAAATCACGGTAGGGGAATGTGAATTTTACATATCGATTTACACCTCTAATTTTGGTGAGGGTTGTTCTTGTTACAGTAAGAAAACAAAGTCAACTCCTGACTTTGTACTGGAGTTTAACAATACTTTATTTCATTTGTTTAATCCTGTATTTTTTGTTATCCAAAAGTTTCCTTTACACTAGTGCTTTATATTTTTTTCCATTTTTTGAATCCACATATTGTAATGAATAAGAAATGAGTTATTTGCTTGTGGAAAGCTTTATTCAACTTACATGTGCTTACTCATACATGGAGTCTGAAGGACCTCTCTTTATATAGTAGTAGGAGAGTTCTAATAAGGGGAAGTAATCACTTCTGTTTCCTTTGGTACCAAAGGGAGATCTTTATGATTACTTTATTACCACAATGACACAAGGCTGGAAATGTAAGTAGGAAAACTGTGTATGACTGTAATGAATAAGAGACGAGATATTTGCTTGTGGAAAGCTTTATTCAACTTACATGTACTTACTCATACATGGAGTCTAAAGTACCTCTCTTTATATAGTAGTAGGAGAGTTCTAATAAGGAGGAGTAATACTTCCATTTCCTTTGGTAACAAAGGGAGATCTTTCTCATTACTACACATATATAAAACGCAATGTGTATCCATACAAATATATTTTTTGTTTGTGTAACATTTTTCAATGAGCGCATAGATACTACACTCTGATCCAGACCCGTGCAAAGCTGCTAATAGGCCCAGGCCAGAAATGTAAGCCCCATTTCAATCTGCTCATTAAGTATGTTCATAATCAATGCTAAATACATATGATTTATGTATGGGTATGTACATGTAGTGTATATGATGTACTTACAACAGAACAGAATAAAAGAATGAATGATTCATAAAAAAGATAATGGCGAGCAATTTTATTTGAAATGTATAGAAGACAAGGCCATACACATTACTGGCCTACCAGGCGTGCAAACTGGGTGTCACAACTGGAGGCGAGACATGTATTTTTTTACAGGATTAATAGCTGGTGCGAACGGATTTAAAAATGTTACCTGTGAGTTTCTTTTACATATTCACACCATGATATTGTAGAAATAGTGAGTCCATTTGTTTCTACTGATCAATTATTATTATTTCTTATTGATCAGGAGGAAATATTTAATGATACAGCTTTTTTATTGTCAAGAGTATAGAGATCTTTTGAAAGAAATAGATTGTGGTGATTTAAAATTTCACTGGATACAAGACCGTCAAAATCATATACAATTTAATTTTATCATCAGAATCTTAGTGTCATTATTAAGAAAAAAGGATTGGAAAAAACATCCGAGATAACAAAAAATGTTTGTACACCTTTATAGAACTGGAGATATTTTTGAAAATAAATTAGTGTAAATATTGTCATGACAATGTAAACAAAACATTTGCTGTAGAGATCTGTATTAGAAGAATTTCCCAAAATCCACGGAATTGTGGTATCCAGTGGAATTTTAAATCACCACAATCTATTTCTTATGACCAAAAATCGTGGAATAAAACTTTTGAGTATTATCAAAAAAATTATTGTTTCTCTGAGTCTCATTATTCATTATTTTTTTCTGAAGTATGTAGAAATAATGAGTCCATTTGTTTCTACTGATGATTTCTTATTATTTCTTATTGATCAGTTTTCGTATCCAGAGTACTGTAATAAGAAGCAGTAAATACTAGCATTCCAAGGGAAATTATAATTCACCGCCACCCATATATGCTGTGTTTGGGTGTGATTAATTACAAAATTGGAAAAAGGTGTGATCAATCAATAAGTTACTTCTCTTGCCTTTTGTTGGGCTGTGATCACTAAAAAAAGGTCTGAATTTTCAAAAACAAGTGGGCAGAAACTAGTGACCTATTTAACATAAACTTACATTGCATATTGAACCCCTCTCTAAAAACCTATTTGGGTGAATTTTCAAAAAACAAAACAAAACATTTTCCCTACTCATTGAGGGGAGTGTATGTGCAATATTTCAAGTTTCTACTATGAATAGTTAGGGCTGGGCAAAGTCCTGATACATAGATAGGTGTGGCAATCATTTCACCGAATTTCATCTTACCGTATGTTGATTGGTCACTTTTTTCAGAGTTTACTATTCACAAAAACACTGGTTAACTTTTTTCCCCTAAAACTACTGCAATGTGGGTATGTTAATGTTTACAATTTATGAAAAATAAAGCATCTATTGTAAATGTGGTATTTATTTATGATAAGATTTACTACTTACAATATATATCGTGTATGAGATTTATGAAGAAAAAAAGGATTTGATGTACGATCGTATGTGTCTGTACATGAGTTATGAAAAAAAATGATTTATTCAATTGCTGCTGTTGATTGAGTATTTACAATAAAAGGAATTTTATTTTCATTCTATTTCAGGTATTTGGATTAACATAGCTAATTGTATAGTTTGGCCACTTAGAATCGTTGTTCATTGGACGATGAAAATTATTTTAACATATTCTGACAAAATTTATGATTTTTTTAACATCGAGTGACAGCAAGTGTGAAAAAAAACATTAATGACAGCACAAACAATTACTTGCATTTTTAAACCTCGTTCGAAAAAGCAAGATTAATTTTATTTTTTCAATTTAAATCCCTTCAGAATTTCAAATTTCTTTAGTAAAATAGAAATGGCGAGAGAATTCATGAGAAGAAAAACAGAAGTAAATACATAAATTATATTGTTAGTGCTGCATTAATTTTATAAATTTTGTCCAAAATATGTTAAAATAATCCACTGAACAATGATTCTATGCGGCTAAACCATTCAATTACCTATGTTAATCCAAATAGCTTAAATAAAATGAAAATAAAATTCATTTTATTGTAAATACTCAATCAACAACAAAAATAAATCCTTTTTTTTCATAAATCACATTACAGACACGTACGGTTGTTCATAACATCTTCTTCTTCATAAATCTTTCTCTTTATTTGCCTCCCCATGACAGCAAATTTGACACATGGTCTTTTTTAGAGTGGCATCCTGCACGCAAACAAGGGGGGTGGGTTGTTCCCCAAGACCCTGCGACTGATGTCACGCAGACATTGGGGCAAACTGGTCATTGGTCACAGGACGAATCCTGTGCAAAGCTCTCAGGATGAATCCTGGGCATGGATTCGCTCAACTTCTCGGCCAGAAGGCCTCAATATCCTGTGCAACCTCTGAGGACGAATCTTGAGCATACGACAAGGAGCCCTGTACGAATCCTGGGCAGTGTTGATCAGAACTTCAAAGCCCAAAGACTTTGAATATTATACACAACATATATTGTAAATACTAACTTTTATTGTAAATAAACACCACATTTATACTAGATGCTTTTTTCGCCATAGCTTCTAAACATTAACATATGTAATTGCAGTAAGTTTAGAAAAAATAAAATTAACCAGTTTTTTGAGAATAGTAAACTATGAAGAAAGTGACCAAGAAACGTGCGGTAAGATGAACTTCGGTAAAATGAACCAGACCCGATAGATAGATACATATAAATGTCAGAACACATGAATAACCTAAACCCAGCAATAAACCAGTGTTGTGGGTAGAAGTGATTAGCAATTCACAGACCCAAAGACCCCTAACATTTCCTTGTTTTATAATTTTCCAGATAATATTAAATAAAATGACAGGATTATTTATGTTATGTATAGATAAATTATGGATTGGTACAACACACTCTTCTGACCTCAATTTCCCTCCATTTGTGCATACTGGATGTAAACAAAAGTTGGTCAGTTGCTAACTTATAACTTAATTTCACCTAATATTCAAGCAACTTAAGGTTGGCCTAATGGATCCTCTACTTGCCTGCCTACCTCTAGGTTGGATGTTTAAATCATGGTAGGGTTTCACTAATTCTATTTATTTGTTTGCTTTAGCATGACAGAAACCAACAAACAAACCAAAAAGTGACAACAGCTTTTGTATTATAAGATGAGTAAAAAAAATGACCCTATTATCTTTGAGTGCACTGTGACTTTTTAGAAACTGTCAACCAAAACTGTCAACATAGGTTTCTTCAGTTTTTAAGCTGGTCTGGCTGACTATGTATCATGCGTACATTCATATTTATTCTGTATTTAAAATTATCTATATTAATCTTTCATGAATCTTGTTTAAAATATTAATATTTTGTGCAGAAGTGCTGGAGAGTGACATTTTGATCCTTACTCCTAGGCAGAGTACACAGCAGGGCCTGATTAACCTATATCAGGCCCCTAAGCAATTAGCAATATGGAGCCCCCCCCCATCTTGAACCCCCCCTCTGTTTTGTGTATAATTTTAAGTAAGTAATGCAATCTGTCAATCGTGTGAATAAAGTTGATTGTTATATGCTAATGTGTAATATATTCTGTAAGGTTGATTTAATGACAGACATTAACAGATTAAGAAATGCAAACAGAAGACATATTCACAGATCCTTTATTCATACAATGACCACAGTCAACGACACCCACATGTGTCCCCTCCATCTACTAATAACAATATGGCTGCTCATTCACCAGAATGTAAAACAGCACCCCCTTACTGGAAGTGGATAAGAACTCTCCTGCCTAAGGGGAATAACTCAAAATACTTAACAAATTCATTCCATTTTTTAAAGAGATATTTGTTAGGACATTTTTATTAAGTTTTAAGATATTATTATTATTATTATTATTCCATATTGGGCTCCAGCTATAGTGAGTGCTCAGACCTCACACCAGAGAATGTTCTTATTTTGATAGTTTTATTGTTTAATTCATTTTCCCTGTAGTAGTAGTGATACATTTCTAAATTGCTATTTATTTTGGGCCCCGTTCAATGTCTTGGGCCCTACGCCGTAGCATAGTTTGTGTATAGGCTAATTCGGCTATGGTCTAGTCAAAAATAAAACGATGAAAATATGAATATCCCAGGCTTCTGTTGGCTACGGGGCCCCTAGTATAATCTGGCTCTGGTGCACAGATACTCTGATTCTAAGCAGAAGTGCCAATCCATACGTAAATAATCCTGTCACTTTTGATTGATTGATTTGTTTAGTGGCATATCAACACTTGATGGGTCATTTAATACCGAAATCAGTTTAAAATTCCCCCAAAATAGTGTCTTGCGACTCTGGTGAAAGACTTTTTTTTTAAATAGAGTCTTGCGACTCTGGTGAAAGGTTGTTTTAAAAAAAAATAGTCTTGTGACTCTGGTGAAAGGTTATTCTTCTCTTTAAACAGAGTCTTGCGACTTTGGTGAAAGGTTATTTTTTTTATTAAATACAGTCTTGCGACTCTGGTGAAAGGTTTTTTTAAAAATAGAGTCTTGTGACTTTGGTGAAAGGTTATTTTTTAAAAATAGTCTTGCGACTTTGCTGAAAGGTTATTTTAAAAAAATAAAGTCTTGCAACTTTGGTGAAAGGTTATTTTTAAAAAAAATATAGTCTTGAGACTTTGGTGAAAAAACAGATGGCCCCAGTTTGGGGGGGGGGGTCTTTGGTGGGATGCAGTCGGCGTATTCTAGGCCCCAGCCAACAGGGCCGAGCCTCTGTTTGAGGAGTCTTAACCCTCTGCTGGGGATGCAGTCGGCATATTCTAGGCCCCAGCCGACAGGGGCCGTGTCACTTTTGACGGGTATTATATTAGTGTTTTAATAATGTCCGTACATCATTTATTGCCTAGTTTGTCTTTGTCTGTTGTTACACACACAATTTGTAGTTTCATTTACAGCATAGAGAATAAAATAACAAAACAACAACGACTTTTCATATGTAAAAGTCTGATACAATCTTTCTCTTTCTTTTCTCTCCTTTAGATTGAACAGAATTTTTTCATTTCCTCTAAAGGTTATATCTGGATACATTGTAATCTTTTCACCTCATTTTTCATAACATTCCTTTTGATATTGCACAATGGCTCCATTTTCTTTATCAGATTGTTCATAGCTTTGTATAAGCAGTCTCCAATTTTATGTGAGTGTCCTCAATATTGAAAAATCTTTTATGCTCTTCATCTAAAGAATTCATCAATATTTTACATGGTGGATTTCCTTAGGTGACTCTAAATGCCTTCTTGATCTATTGTGGCTTCTCTACTATTTCTTATAACCTCCTTTATTATATTAGGAATAGGTTTTATCCAAATTTTATCCATCAAATACCTCTTCAGACTGAATAATCATTGTTCCTAAGACGTCTCTCCAGAAATTATCCAGCCGTTTTGAATATCTCAAGAACCGGTTGCACGCCCTTGGTGTAACTTGGCGACCAAAAACACTCTCTCATGCTGTTACTCAGTTTGCAGTGAGACACCATTGAGCGAGCTTGTGTAATGCGTGATGGCATGTTTCCAAATATGGATTCATATTTACGAGGTCTGCCTGCAAAGTATCTAGCCATTTTGAATATCTCGAGTACCAGTTGTGCAGCCTTTATGTAACTTTACAACCAATCAGAGAGAACCTTACTGCGCATGTGTGAACAGACATTCTCCCGTGGGGTTACAAAGTTGGCAGTGAGACACCATTGAGTGAGCTTGTGTACTGTGTGACATCACATTCACAATGGCTGAGTGAGTAGATTCTTCACCTCTTTTGCAGAGTTTTTGGCAAAAAAAAAATGACTTAGTTCTGTCAGAGCCCCTACCAAGATCTACCAGGGCGGTAAAACAGAAAAACAGCCAGATTTGGGTGGAAAAAATAGACCAAATAATAGCCCAAGACCATTATTCAAAGGCCATCACAACTGCTAAATTGAGCATAATAAAACAATAAAAGTTACGACTCACATGTTTTTATTCACTTCACTATCAATCGACAACTTGTTTTAATCGTATTTGGTACTTCTTTGGACAGTGTTTTCTTTTTAAGTTGCTCCGATAGCTGAATATATATATATATATACTAATACAGTCTATATATTATATAGACTGTATTTAGTACCTTGCAAACACCAAAAATAATTTAATTTTTGTAATAAATAATATAACTCATTCAGCAATAGTGAAGAAGTATCGAGTGAATTAATTTCTTTGAAGCAACTTTTTGTTTATACAACGAATTGGCAGATATTTCAGACTTGATGTCTTAATTATTATATGCATATTCAAGTTGTCCAGTCTTTATACTAAAATGCACTAAAACATAGTATGCTTTCAAATTTTCATCTACAAAAACTTGACCCCCAAATAAACACCCACCTAAAATAACTGCCCATGGGCAATCTATCGGGTGAGTGATCTTAGGGTAGATCTCGGTACATTCCAGATTTGGCTCCCTGTGAATTCTGGCTTTTCCCAAAAATAAAATGGACTGTTGCCGAGATTAAGGAGAATGCAATGAGGCAGCTGATGACAACCCTGAAAGAGGACTTTGCAGTGGAAGGGACGCTGGGATAAGTATGTAAGTGTTTAACAAGGGTACTAAGGTATTATTTCCCTAGGTAGGCTATTAATCACTGTTACCCACAACACTGGTTTATTGCTGGGTTTAGGTTTTAATCACAGCTACCCACAACACTGGTTTATTGCTAGGTTTAGGTTATTCATGTGTTCTGATATTTATATTTATCTATGTATCCGGACTTCGCCCAGCACTAACCGTTCATAGTAGGAAATTTTGCGTACACACTCCCCTTAATGAGTAGGGAAAATGTTTTTTTGTTTTTTGAAAATTCCCCATCTAAATAGGTTTTTAGAGAGGGGTTCAATATACAATATAAGTTTATGCTGTTTGTGCCCATTTTTTTTTGAAAATTCAGACCTTTTTTAGTGATCACAGCCCAACAAAAGGCGAGGAGAGTAACTTATTCATTGATCACCCATTTTTACGACTTTTTAATTGATCACCCCCTAACACAGCATATATGGAAGGTGGTGATTCATAATTTCCCTCGGAATGCTAGTCTTTTTTAATGTTTATATTAAATGGATGGATACTTTCTGTACAGACCTTGTATTCTATTAGATGTTGTGTAATATTTTTCTGTGAGATTCATAGAATAATTTCAGTTAAGTTATGTGATCTCTCTGCATCCCCGTTGACAGTACACCAATTGGCAGTTTTTATTATCTTCTTTTTCTCCATTATCAAAGATTTTGTTTTTTAACACAAATATCCACATATATTGGATCTTTGATATACAAAAACTACATTTTGAAGCCCTAAGTAAAGACTGAACCTCTGATGAAAGGCTTGTGAGACCAAAAGAATTTTCACCAAACTAACAAGATGCTCAATACCAAAGTCTGTATTTATAAGGCAGAGAACATGCATCATTCAACTTCGAGTTCTTTTAACTTCTTTCTTGTCAGACTTGGCTACATAAGTCTATGGGAGCTGTTTCGTTAAGGGGGGGCCGAAGGGCTTGATTTGCCTGAAATTTTATACTGATTTGTCCAAATTGGGGCCCACCCCAGCTTGTATGGCTATGCTTGGCTGAGTATGGTTTCAATACGCATCTAGGCATTGGTTTGTGATATTAACATGTTTTATTGTACACTTATTCAATCTCTTATGCAAGAGATCAAATGAACCAAGACTCAGGATGTTAGCCAGCATTCTGACTAGCCGTTTAATGGCTAATTTCCAATAGAAACCTAATTCCAATTTCTCTATTAAGTTGTGCTCGTTCTGATCATTTTTGTATGTTTTTGACCATTTTTATTGTCTTTTTGGCCGCATAAGTCAAATGTATTTCTTTATTCTTACTTGAAGAACAGCTGCATTCTCACTAGCCGTTTAACTTCTAATTCCCGATAGAAACCTAATTCCAATTTCCTAATTAAGCTGAGCTGTTTTGATCATTTTGACCATTTCTTTGACCATTTCAAATGACTTTTTGACCATTTTTAGTGTCTGTTTGGCCCTTTTTTGACCATTTTGGCATTTTTTTAAATACAAAAATACAGACCTTGGAAAACTTCCCAATCCTATAAAAACAGTGGGAAATCAAATTCCTGGCTAATACTGTGCGACTCTACCAAAAGCTGGTCTTCATCCAAAGAAGATAATGCTGTGTATATGTTGGGATTGGAAGAGAGTTTTTTTCTTTTCTTTTTTTACTATAAGCTCCTTCTAAAGAAGCAAATGACGAAAAGCATCAGTCCAGAATTAGTTCAGACTGTAGTAAGTGCAGATGCTTGTTTGTTGGCTAAAATGCATTTCGTTGGGTTTATGCGCAAATCCTCTTATCAGACGAGTTCCAGCAACGTCGTTGTATTGTTTAGACATTTTAGATGTCCCTCCATTCATCCAACCATCAGAAGAGCATAAACCTGAAAATGTGCAGGGTTGCCAGATTAGTTTTCTCAAAATTGGACACAACTTTTCCAAAAATCAGGCAACCCGGTCAACCCTAATCCAAATGGGTCAAATTAGGACAGAAAAAAAATGATGGCTAAAAATAGCTAATAGTGGCTGAAGGTTGCTAGATTAGTATCACAATATTGAAAATAAATAGCTAAAAGTCGCTAAAAGGAGCTAGATCATAATCAGAATAATTAAAATAAATAGCTAATAGTGGCTAAAGGTAGCTAGATTATTATCATAATCAGGGTTGCCAGAATAGTTTTCTCAAAATTGGACACAAGTTTTAAAAAATCAGACAAATTTTGTCAACCCTGCTCCAAATCGGAAAAGATTCATGGCTAAAAATAGCTAATAGTGGCCTAAAGGTTGCTATATTAGTATCACAATAATGAAAAAAATAGCTAAAAGTGGCTAGAACTGATATCTAAAAACAACAAAAAATATCTAAATTTAGATATAAAATATCAAAGTTGGCAACGCTGAGTGGGGCCTTAAATTGGACAATTTTGGATGCCTGATTCTTAAAATTTATACATACAGAGCGGAAAATGGACATGATGTCCGAAATTGGACATATCTGGTAACCTTGGTCATGTGTGACGCTCAAAAGATTCAGATTACAAGAAAATAAAACCCAAGAATCAAATGTCCACACATTGGTCAGTTCAGCTGATCAATTTTATAGCAGGCACTGCAGACCGAGGCTTTGGCTGTCTCCTCATATAATCTATAAATACAATAGGTACACCTTTACAAGTGGCAAGCTTGGGATTATTGATACGCTGTTTCCGTTTGATTGGTTATTGAACTGATTCTGTGGCTCGCCAGTTTTAGTGATTGTGTAATTCCTCTGCTTCGTGAAGCATTGAATCGGAAACATTCTTTGTTCTCTTTGATGCTTTGTCAATAATGTCTTTGTGCCCGATCCAATTCAGCTTGTAAATTGACAACTATGACCAGGTTGTGAGTTATGGTTTGGCCGACTATTGTTTGTAGGTCAGGGTGCAGGGTTCAGAGTTCAGCTTTGATGCAACATTCGTTCAATACTGTGAATACTAAGACTGACTTTGAGCAATAATGGGTACCAATAAGGGTGTTGAAAAATAATTGCTCTAGTTGTAAGATCATTGTCGAAACACCTTGTTTGTTGAGCTCTCATTGTTGAATAGCCATCTTGGTCCGCGGGAGGAAAATCCTGAACTTGGAGAAAAAGGAAGACTCGAAACTTGTGTATGAAAATATGAAGATACAATTTTATTTCATAAGATACATTGTGTCGTGGCAAAGAATGAAGAGTGGGAGAAAGATAATGAGAGCCGTCAGACTGTTCCCAACAAGGGAACTGGCCTTGTGTCCTCCAGCCTAGGTGGTATGTCTCACTCTGAGTCCTGTGTCTTCCTGCTTCTGAGGGTGCTCTGTGTCGGTTTTATCAGGTTTGAACGCCCACATTGATTTTCCAGCCCTCCCTCTACAGTCAGGATCAATATCCTGTTTATGACCCCTGAACACCCGGTGTGTCTGTTTCTGGTAAAACTTTGTTGTCGTCGATATCCTGTTTAACTTTCAACAACAGTGGGGATCAAATCTGTGACCTCCACCCACGGCTGCCTAAATATCCAACATCGTTAATAGTTCAGTTGATAAGCCTTCTGTTCTTCAGAAAGCGGTCCTAAAGTCTGGGCATGCAGCAGACTTGGTCTAGTATAGTATTAAATAAATCTAGTGAATTGTTGTGAAAAAAATTGCAGATATATTTGAATCTCTGAGATGATTTTTTATAGAAAAAAAAAAATACTGAACTCGAGACCATTGTTTCAAATTGTTGGTAGGAGATATTTTCATCAGCAGAATTGTTACCTTTAAGTGGAAGAGTCCATTCTTACGGACAGAGTAACACAAAAAAGCACACTGTTCATTATATAATAAAACTATATGTAATGAAAACGCAGTGCCCCCTGCCAGCAAAAGAAATCTGCTCCAGTGAGCCAGTGAAAGGGGCCAATCAGGAGCGGTGGTTGTCTCTTCTCTAGGCCAATCGGTACTCAGATTGAGATGACCAATAGCATACCTGTCAAGTCTCACGCATTTTGATACATGCTCACGTATTCTCACACATAGAAAATTCACACACATTTTATAAAAAATGTAAAATTCTCACGCATTTTATAAAAAGTGTAAAATTCTCAGCATTTTATAAAAAATGTAAAATTCTAACGCATTTTATAAAAAAATGTAAAATTCTCATGCATTTTATAAAAAATGTAAAATTCTCACAGATTTTAGGAAAAATGTAAAATTCTCACGCATTTTATGAAACGTGAGAAATTTTATAAAAAGTGAATTTTTAAAAAAGTGAACCTTTTGGTTAGTGATTAACAATTGTTGGTTGTTTATTTGTATGTATTCAGTATATTTTTACAGAACTTAGGAACTCAAATTATTTTGACAGATCACATACAGAACTTTTGAAACACGTTTTAAGTTTGGGGGGTGGGGCGTGCCACCCACTTTCCGGATGGGTATGATTCTCACTCATTTTCAACATTGAAACTTGACAGGTATACCAATAGCAAGGCAGCAGGAATTGTGATGACCAATAAGAAGGCAGCAAGAATTGAGACGACCAATAGCAAGGCAGCAGGAATTGTCATAAATTCTGCTCATTCTGGTTCATGGGCATGTAGCTCTAGTGAATACCCGAAGTGAGGTGTAGATTGAAAAGACTTTGTGTTTGTCTGTGACTTGGAATCTGATACTGCAGAGATTACACTACCAAAACAAAACACTATATCATAAAATTAAAGCAAATTTATTGTATTTAAGCCATTTATTTCAGTTTTCTGTTTTGTTAGCAGCAAGTCTAAGAGGTTGATTTTTGTCTCCGATTTCCGTTGTTGTCGATAGTTGTAGAGAAATGATTTGGGCAGCTTTTGTGTATTGTGGAGAGTTGCGTGCACAAATGTGGAACGTCGAGGTAGTGATGATCAGTGGCGGGTAGGAGGAGAAAATAAGATGGAAAGTTTCCCATTACATGGTAACAGTAAGGTATTGAAAATGTTTTTTCTCTTTTTTATCTTCTCTTTATAATGAGAATATGATTTTAATTTAAACGCTTCTCTAGACATGCCATATCGTGTATTGTTAATGTACTGGAGTAATTAAGGAGAGTTAATTAGTTATTTTTAAGAATAAACTTTGTACACACGCACACCCAAGTGTGTATGTGTGTGTGTATGCATCACCACCACCACCACCACCACCACCATCATCACCACCACCATCATCAGCTGCCATTATAAGTCCACTGCTGGACAAAGGCGTTTCCCATCTCCTTCCATGATGAGCGTGATTGCCATATCTTACTGCAAACTTTTCTATCTCGTCTCTCCATCTTGTGTCTGATCTTTTCCTACTGTGTTTACTTTCCTGTGGGCACCAATCAGTTATCCTCCTGCTCCATCTCTTATTGCTAGGTGACCAGCCCATCTCTCTTTTTGTTGCTTAATTATTTGTATAATATCCTTCACTCTAGTCCTCCCTCTAATCTATGTTGATCTTTTTCTATCTCTTAGAGTTATTCCTAGCATTGCTCTTTCCATTGCCCTCTGTGCTATTCTGAGTTTGCCCGCAACCTGATAATGAGAAAAGCATTTATTTTACACAACAAATATATATTTTTCAAAACATTTTTCTCCTTCCTTGTCAATGCACTTAATTAATTGGTGAATATTA
>VCCN01003871.1:2060886-2075913 GCA_006491835.1 Architeuthis dux
TAAATCGTGGCTCTCGATGTCGACAGTATGAAATTAAATGATAGATAATTTTATATCCTACCGAATATGACAATTATTTTTATATCCTACCGAATATGACAATTATAATCATATTTTATTAGTTGAGAACCTATATTTGCCCGGCACCGGTGTGAGCGACTGCTAAACAAGTGGCCTAACTTGTAAATGTGAATAAAGAAACAAACTCTGTGTGGGGATCAAACCCACATCCACCTTGGAAACAACCTTATATGCAGGTACTGCTCTACCGACTGAGCTAATGAAACTGGGGGTCATCATAATGCACTTGGTAAAAATATCTGCCTGTGTTTCTGTGGAGTTTGAGCAGTTTCTTCACGTTCTCTTATTTCACTACTTCAGAGCTGTTAATACTATAAATAAAATTTTACATCTTGTCAATTTCATCTGCACTTGTTTTAGTGGAAGAGTCCATTGTTTTAAATGGTGGGTCGGAGATATTTTCATCAGCAAAAATGCTACCTTTTGAGTGGAAGAGTCCATTGTTACGGACAGAGAATTAAACAGAAACGTCACACTGTTCATTATTATTGTTAATTTTTGACTAGTATTTCTTTCATCTTAATTTCAGTTGTTTTTTATCGCAATTCTCAGACCATCATTCTACGGCTTTTAGTAAACAGCATAGATTGGAAATGTAAGCTTGGTTTAATGACAGATATTAACAGATTAAAAATACAAACAGAAGATAATGTACTTACAGATCCTTTATTCAAATATTCACAATGACAGTGGTCAACCACACACATGTGTGTCCTGGAGCTCCCTCATCTACTAATAACACAATGCCAATATGGCAGCTTGTTTACCAGAATGTAAAACAGCGCCCCCTAGCTGAAATCTTCTGCCTAAGGGGAATAACTCATGATACCATTTTAACAGGAAATAATAAGCTTTCGGAGAGATTTGAATTTGCATCACTTTTTCCTTTGGCAAGACTCTCTTACCATGACAGCTGGTCTACTGCTTGAGCCATGAAAACCAGTGGTTGCAGAAGATCAAATCTAACCAGCTAAAAAGGGATGCGAATTAGTCACGCCAAAAGCTTATTCTTAATTTCCATTCCACTCTCTTTACTAATGGCAGTAGAATAACAGTCTGAATAGTTGCAATAAAAAGCAACTGAAATTAAAATGAAGAAATACTAGTCAAAATTAACAATAATTGACAACGTTTCATCTAATGTTTAAAAGAATTCAAAATGATGTTTAACAGTTTGTTATAACGTAAATGTAAGCTTGGTTTAATGACAGATATTAACAGATTAAAAAGGCAACAAAAGATTACATACTTACAGGTCCTTTATTCAAATAATGACTGCGGTCAACGATACACGTGGCTTCTCAAGCTCCCTTATCTACTAATAACACAATGCTGCTCGTTGACCAGAAAGTAAAACAGTGCCCCTTAGCAGAAGTGGATAAGAACTCT
Source organism: Architeuthis dux (assembly GCA_006491835.1). Lineage (NCBI taxonomy): Eukaryota > Metazoa > Mollusca > Cephalopoda > Oegopsida > Architeuthidae > Architeuthis > Architeuthis dux. The sequence continues at coordinate 2,062,357 of VCCN01003871.1, forward strand.
TCTGCCTAATAACTCATGATACTTAACAGTAAATGTTTTTGCTATTTTCAAAAATAGCAATGATGTGATCATTTGAAGATTCAAGATTTTCTTAACAAGCCCCAAGTGCTGACTAAACCATTTATTTTGGACGGGGGATTAATATATACTTAAAATAAGAATGAAATTGTATTTAACAGTTGTTAAGTAAGTATTTTGAGTTATTCCCCTTAGGCAGGAGAGTGCTTATCAACTTCCGGTAAGGGGGGGGGGGCGCTGTTTTATGTTCTGGTGAATGAGCAGCCATATTGGTTTTAGGAGATCGGAGAAGACACATGTGTCGTCGACTGCGGTCATTGTAATCTGTTAATATGTCATTTTTAATCTGTTAATATGTCATTATACCAACCTTACAACAGTTTCATTAATTAGTTGAATTTCATTAGATTTTACAAATTTGAGTGTATATTTGGTCCTATTTTGTGTTATTCCCCTTAGGCAGGAGAGTGCTTATCAATTTCCGGTAAGGGGGCGCTGTTTACATTCTGGTGAACAAGCAGCCATATTGGACAACGTGATAGTATTATGCCTATTTTCCTTAGTTGATTACAAAGAATACTAGCATTCCAAGGGAAATTATGAATCACTGGCACCTATATATGCTGTGTTGGGGGATGATCAATTAAAAAGTTGAAAAAAGAAGTGATCAATGAATAAGTTACTTCTCTCTCCTTTTGTTGGGCTGTGATCACTAAATTAAATCTGGTTTTAGGAGATCGGAGAAGACACACGTGTGTGTCGTTGACCGCGGTCATTGTAATGTATGAATAAACTGGATCTGTGTAAGTACGTCTTTTGTTTTCATTTTTAATCTGTTAATATCTGTCATTATACCAACCTTACAACAGTTTCATTAATTAGTTGAATTTTATTAGATTCTACAAATTTGAGTGTACTGAAAATTTTCCAATTGATTCTCTGTGTTTTTTAAATTGTTATACGAATGTAAACACAAATTTCAAAAACAAAAACTCTGTTTCTATATGGCAGAAAATAGGTTTTATATCAGATATTCCTCAAATTTAAACATTTAAAAAAAAAAAAAATTTACGAAAATTGATTAAACCATTATTGAATAGATTTTTTATTGATGGGTGTCAGTTTTGCAAGAAGTCCATGGTCATTTCAACAAAGCGTTTGAGGGGCGAAGTCTTACAAAGTCCGCCAGATACAAAACTAGCTATTTGAAAAGATTTCTGGTTTTCTGGAAGCCAGATAAATGGTCTGGTACCTGTAACCATAACTGATTTGTAGTATGGCTAAACTTAAATCTAGTGTTCTTGGATATTAATGGTTGCATTGAAGAAAGTAGGTTTTTGCATTTTGATGAATTTTAATTGAAAGAACTGAAGTTATTTGAAGGATAAATAATCATATACTGTAGATATTTACAAAACTGAGCTAAGTCTGGTACAAGGCCACAAATTTGGTGTACCGAGTGAGGATTGAACCCACTACAATCGTAATTGTTTGAACACTCATTCTCCAAATATATTGCCAGTGCTGCTGCTAAGGCAAACAGTGTGCTAGGACTGATTAAGCATACCTTTTCATATATAGATAAGGACTCGTTCCTTATACTATATAAGACTTATGTCCACACCTCGAGTACTGTGCACAGGCCTGGTCACTGTAATTGGAAAGAGATACAAATCTTTTAGAAAAAGTCCAGAAATGAGCAGCTAAGTTAGTACTGGAATTAAAAAGTATGAGTTATGAAGATAGGCTAAAAGTGTTAGGATTAACATTGTTAGAAAATAGGAGAGATCGGGGAAACTGTTTAAGATTATGTGTGGTTTAGAATAGTAAACCCTGATGTATTTTTTTTACTAGAAGGAGGTACAAGGGTCTGAGAGGCCACACATATATGGTAGAAGCAAATAGAAATAGACTGAATATCAGTAAATTCTTTTTTAGCAATAGTGGTGGGACTTTGGAATAGATTACCTGAATATGTAGTGCTATCAATAGATGCAAATAATTTTAAGAAGAATTATGATGTTTATTACACCACCACAAAGGTTTAAGGCCCTATTGTGTGAATATGATTGTTATGATGTGTGCTTGTATATACAATTTGTATACTTTTTTCACTCTAAAGTCAGAAATTGAGGAGTCTGAGTCGGATGTTTTGTGTCCGACTCCACAGCCCTGCCTACAACAAGGCAGCCAAGAATCATAGACCGTAATTCCTAGCAATGAAATCATACCAACTTCAAAGATACATCCCTAATTTGTCTGGCTAAATTTTGGTAAAAAAAAGACAAACAATTTTTTCTATATGATTTTTCCTTTGATTAGGTATGAACTGATAAGCAACATAATTTTCAGCCTCAAAGGAATTGGGTGTTTTTTTTCAAGGTTCTTTAAGTTCTTTGACATCAGAGAATCGGTAATTAGAAATTTTTATTTTCTTCATCATGTTTAGTTTGCTTAGTTTTGCAAGGCCAAGTTAGGGGTGGATAGTATTATGCCCATTTTCCTTAGTTGATTACAAAGAATACTAGTATTCCAATGGAAATTATGAATCACCGGCACCCATATATGCTGTGTTGGGGGTGATCAATTAAAAATTTGGAAAAAGGTGTAATCAATGAATGAGTTACTTCTCTCGCCTTAGGGCTGTGATCACTAAAATAGGTCTGAATTTTCAAAAAAACAAGTGGGCACAAACTAGTGACCAATTTAGCATAAGCTTACATTACATATTGAACCCCACCTCTAAAAACCTATTTAGAGGTGGAATTTTCAAAAAACAAAAAAAATCAATTTTCCCTACTCATTGTGGGGAGTGTGTGCAAGATTTCAAGTTTCTATTATGAATGGTTAGGGCTGGTCAAAGCGGATACATTCAACCTTATGAAATAAAATAATGGATAATTTTATATCCGACAGAATATGATAATTATAAAGACATTAGTTGGGAACCTGTATTTGCTTGGCGCCGGTGTGAACGACTGCTAAACGAGTGGCCTAAATCATAAATGTAAATAAAGAAACAAGCGCCCTGTGGAGATCGAGCCCATGTCCACCTTGGAAGCAACCTTATACACAGGCTCAGTGGGAAGAACAAATACAGGTTCCCAACTAATGTCTTTATAATTATCATACATATAAATGTGAGAACACATAAATAACCTAAACCCAGCAATAAACCAGTGTTGTGAGGAGCAGTGATTAATATGAACAACCATTGAATGAACAGAAAAAAAAGGTTGATGTGTATTAGTTTTTCTTTTCGTTTTTTAAACTGCAAATTTAATGAAGAATAGGTCTGGTTAGTCATACAATAGAAACCGTCACATGAACAAGCAAGCCGTTTTAGGGGTGATCAATTAAAAAATTGGAAAAAGGAGCGATCAATGAATAAGTTACTTCTCGCCTTTTGTTGGCCAGTGATCACAAAAAAAGTCTAAATTTCCAAAAAGGCAAGCGTGAATTCTGCTGGACACAAACTAAGAGACCAATTTAGCATAAATTTACATTGCAAATTGAACCCCCCACTAAAAACCTATATGGGGGAGGATTTTGAAAAAACAAAAACAAAGTTTTTTCTAGTAAATTTATTATTATTATTGGATGAAGTAATTGTAACACATTTAATTAAATCTGACTAGTTTTTACCTTCACCTCAACTTCAGTTGTTTTTATATACAACTTTCAATTCGGGCCATTGCTTCTATGTCAAACGAATAACAGCGCGGTCGGATAATAAAGAATAAGCCTTTGATGAGAATCGAAATCACACCCTCATTGCCAGAGGGAGTCTAGTTTACGCCTAGCTGCTTTTACCAATCAGCCACAAAGACTCTGTGGATTAGCAGAAGCTGATTCACACTTTTAAACTCACTCCTTGCATCCGACTCTCAGCGCCATATTTGTGTTGTTTCCACATATGAGAACTAGTAATCTTAATAAATCAATCTTTATTATTATTGGATGAAGTAATTGTAACGCATTATTTGATTAGTTTTTATCTTCATCTTAATTTCAGTTGTTTTTTTTGTTATACAACTTTCTATCCAGGCCGTTGTTTCTACAGCAACTAGGTAAATATGAATTCCTCATTGTAGAGAGTTATTAACAAGTTAGTCTTGCAAACCATTATGACTAGTGAGTTCAATCCTCACTCGACAGCTAGGCGTAAACTAGACTCCCTCTGGCAATGAAGGTGTGAGTTCGATTCTCACCAAAGGCTTATTCTTTATTATCTGACCGTGCTGTTATTTGTTGCCGTAGAAAAAACGGCCTGAATTGAAAGTTGTATATAATATGAAAGTTTCAAATTTAATGAAAACAACTGAAATTAAGATGAAGATAGAAACTAGTCAAAATTTTATAAAACAATAAGGTGTAAATGTTTAAAATTTCAGCCCTCTAGCTCCATTGGTGTGGCCTGTATGCATGGCATATACATACGTACATACATAGTTACATAGAATCACTTAAAAACTGAAGAAACCTATATTGACAGTTTTGGTTGATGGTTTCTAATATGTGCAACCATTGAATGAATAGAAACAAAATGGCTGATGTGGATTAGCTGACTTGGAAGCTTTTCTTTTCTTTTTAAACTGTAAAATAATGAAGAATTTTCATTATCCTTAATTTTTGGCTAGTCTCTTCTCCATCTTTGTTGCTTTTTATCCTAACTTTCTATGTTGAATACCCTCTGACAATTAAGTAGCCTGAAGTAGGAATAATGAAGTGGCTTTGTTAATCTTTCGATGGTCCTTTCTTCATCTTAATTTTTGCATCATATCGTAACTTTCTAGGTCGAATACCCTCTGCCCATTAATTAGCATGAAGTTAGAATAATGAAGCGGCCCTGTTAATTCTTGCCTAGTCTTCATCATTTTGTTGCTTTTTTATAACTTTCTAGGTTGAATGTCTCTGTATATTAAGTAGTGTGGAGTAGGAAAAATGAAGTAGCTTCGTTAATAATTGGCTGGTCTTTTATTCATGTTAATTTTTGTATTTCATCATAATTTTCCACGTTGAATACCCTCTGACCATTAAATTCAGTATTATTAAGTAGGAATAATGAAATATCTTCTGATAAGGCTTGAACTTGCATCCTGTATAAGAGGAGGGTGAGTGAAAGAGAAAGAGAAGGCTGTAAAAAAGGAAAAAAAAGAACTAGCATTCCAAGGGAAATTATGAATTACTGCCACCCATATATGCTGTGTTAGGGGTGATCACTGAATAAGTTACTTCTCTTGCCTTTTGTTGGGCTGTGATCACTAAAAAAAAGGTCTGAATTTTCAAAAAACAAGCAGGCACAAACTAGTGACCAATTTAGCATAAACTTACATTGCATATTGAACAATCTAAAAACTTATTTGGGGGGAATTTTCAAAAAACAAAAAAAAACCATCTTTCTTACTCATTTAGGGGAGTGTGTGTGCAAAATTCCAAGTATCTACTATGAACGTTTAGGGCTGGGCAAAGTCTGGACACATAGATAGATACATATAAATGTGAGAACACATGAATAACCTAAACCCAGCAATAAATCAGTGCTGTGGGTAGCAGTGATTAATAGCAGGTCTGGTTAGTCACTCATTAGGCAGCATGTCGTGTTGGGGAGTGATCAAATACAAATTTGGAAAAAGTGGTGATAAATGAATGAGCTACTTCTCTCAGATTTTGTTGGGCAATGATCACTAAAAAAAGTCTGAATTTTTCAAAAGTATGAATGCTGCTGGACACAAATTAGTAATCAATTTAGCAAAAACTTAAATTGCAAATTGAACCTCCCCCCCCCCCCACACACACTAAAAACGATTTGGGGGAGAATTTTTAAAAAAACAAAAAAATGTTTTTTTCTAGGCATAATAAGTACATGTTTATATTTTTAGTCCTCTAGCTCCATTGGTGTGGCCTGTACTCATGATAACTGTTAAGTAAGTATTTTGAGTTATTCCCCTTAGGCAGGCGAGATCTTATCGACCTCCGCTAGGGGGCGCTGTTTTTTACGTTCTGGTAAACAAGTAGCCATATTGCATTGTGTGATTAGTAGATAAGAGATATCGAGAACACACGTGTGTGTATCGTGACAGCGCTCATTTTATAAATAAAGGGTCTCTGTGAGTACGTAATCTTTTGTTGCATTTTTAATCTGTTAATATCTGTCATTATACAAACCTGATAATAACAATAAAAAATCACAAAAAAATAAAAGGCTAGCATTCCAAGGTCTGTGACTGAGTCAGCTTTATGACTGGAACTCTTCCAATTTTATTCTCCTGATTTATTGGTGTCGCAGTTTCCATAAAGAACGGAAAAAAAACTAGCATTCCAAGGGAAATTATGAATCACCACCACCCATATATGTGTTGAGGGTGATCAATTAAAAAGTTGGAAAAAGGGGTGATCAATGAGTTAGTTACTTCTCTCAGGTTTTGTTGGGCTGTGAATCACAAACAAGTCTGAATTCTTTTTGAAATTGTACCTCCCACTAAAAATTGATTATGGGGAACAATTTTTCAAAAAACAAAAAAAAGGTTTTTCTAGACATAATAAGGAGTAAATGTTTAGCCCTCTAGCTCCATTGGTACAGCCTGTATGCATGATACAAAAAATACAAGACTAACATTCCAAGGGAAATTATGAATCACCACCACCCATATATATCCATTGGTGTGGCCTGTACACGTGATACATATATAGCCAGACAAACCAACTTGAAAACTGAAGAAAGTTGACAGTTTTGGTGACAGTTTCTAATATAAAATACAGAAAAAACATTATAAATTGAACTTAAGACAACATTTTTTCAGCCAACATGTTGTGGACTCTTGGAATGGATTGAGTCAAGAGGTGGTTGCACAGTTGGTAGCATAAACTTACATTGTAAATTGTAATCCCCACTAAAAACCTATTGGGAGGGGGGGGGGTTAAAAAAATTGCACGGATGTGGAACCTGAAAAATTCAACCATTTTAATAACAATACAACTAGAGGACGTGAATATAAAATACAGGTGAAACATTGTAAATTGAACTTAAAACAATTTTTTTTTCAGCCAATGTGTTGTGGACTCTTGGAATGGATTCAGTAAAGAGGTAGTTGCGGCCACATCCATTCACAGTTTTAAATTCAAAATTCAGCCAATGTGTTGTGGACTCTTGGAATGGATTCAGTAAAGAGGTAGTTGCTGCCACATCCATTCACAGTTTTAAATTCAAAATTCAGCCAATGTTTGGAGAAATTTAGTGGGCCTTGTAATGAAATACAGTCTGGTTGTGTGTTTGTGTGTTAGCTTATTAGAAGACTTGAATTTGGGGTGATAGTAATGGAACTTGTACAAAAATGCCATATCATGTTCTCTGGGCCAAGTATTTTCAATATCAACACGCAGACTTTGTTTAACTTTGTAACTAACACTGCTGACGTTTCAGTGACGTCACCGGTGTCCAGGAAAAAAGCATCCTTTTAGATTTGCAAAAAATTAGGGTGCTTGATGGGAACATGATCCGAAAAAGAGACTGAAAATTGAATGATTAAGCAAAAAGAAGATAATGAGGATCGCGTTCAATGATTTCATTTTCTTGAACCCTGGACAATCAATGATGGAGATTGGTGTCTCTTTGATTTGCGAAGGGCCAAGCCTACTGATCTTTTGTCATTATTTTGCTCTCCTTTGTCCGACTACATTTACCTGTTCATGTCCTCTTAATTCCCGATTAATGCAGCAAAATGTCACCATTCAGTGAGCCACAAAGCTTCCACCTGTTTCTCCCTCCAACAAACAACTAAAATTGCGACAATCACGAAAGAGAAATGTAAATTGGATCGGATAAATGCCTTGATTCGTTAGAGAACATTATTGTCTATACCTTGTTATACCAGTAAATACCATATTTTCTCTACTGTATAATGCACAATTTTTCACCTGAAAGATTTGCTTAAAAAATCCCACTTCACATTCTCCCACCAAGGTCATAGTTTGGCTCTCATATACCTATACATTCTCCCACAAAGGTCATAGACGACTCTCATAACTATAGATACAGTAGTACCCACATATTAGTTAGTTCTCACTTAAAGCATATTTAAATCTAAAAATTATTTTTTTAAAAAACTTGAACCATTCAATATCAGGTTTATGAGGCAATCACCAAAATGCCCTTGGAGCCTGCCAAAAAAACAATTAATCTTGCACACATTAATACAGTCTCTCACTTCACAGTGATAATCTGGTTACATAATCAGGATTTGTTTTTAGCTTTTAACCTTAGCACCACTGCTTGGGTCGATAGTCCAGTAACTAAACGCATGCCAAAAAGTGAGCATTGAGTGTCGGAAATATCCAGCATTTGTGGGAAGAGCTAGAAGGAGGTGACATCAGAAGATAAAGGACTTAAGATAGTTTGGTATTGTATATAACTTTGAAAAGTTATTAACATTCCAACTTTTGTTTGGACAATCTAATCTCTTTTTCCCATCTTTGATTAATACAACATTTTGGCTGATCCATTCTTCAGCCCTAGTCAGATCCATAATTCAAGAAAAAGCTTTGTTCTGCAGGCAAACAAAACTTCTAGTCATTACTAGACCAACCGGATCAATCCATTTCAGCTGTGCTAGATAGACGTGACTGTAACTGGCGCCATACAGAGAGAAAAGTTGAAATGAATAGTCTCTCAAAGAGGCCAGGTGTCAGCGTAATTTTGACCTCGTTTTGCTAATGAGAGTTTTAGTAGATCGGGGGGGCAGACTCCATCCTGGTGAGTTTTGTGGATCTGAATCTCAGAGAGGGGGACTCCAGATTGATCACACTGAAATTGGAGTCAGAGTAACTTGACCTATGACACCAGGGATGATTGAAAAACATGTGTTCCTACACACACGCATTTCACTGCCCCATATAAGGTACCGGAAACAGACTCCGGAAAGTCTCTCACCCAGCGTTCACCAGGTATTTCATATGAGCTATGAGCTCGTCGGGAAACATGACACGAGTCCAACGAATATCTACAACCGGTTAAAGGGCGAATTACATTTTCACGTTGTACTGAGACTTCAGAGACAAATAAAGATTGTTTATGTACATCAGTAAGAAGCATCCAACGTTTTTCTAAGCGAACATATCTACCAATAAATATTCTACAATCAAAGAAGGGCTCAACATGAAGGGGCCCACCAAGAGATTTCCCGGTATCCCAGTGGACCAGTCCATTAATCTATATAGTAGTCAGGTATTCTTCTTTTCAACTATTTTATTTCTTTTGGGATCGGTGGATCTTTTTTGTTTGTCCTCTTCATTTCTGTAACGTTCTTGTTTTGAATGATTCTGAGTTTGTAATCTGCTACTTGTGTTGGATATTTAGGCTGCCGTGGGCAGAGGTCACAGATTTGACCCCCACAGGTGGTGAAAGATAAACAGGATATCAACTGCAAGGTGTCCAGGACTGGAAATGGACACACTGGGTGTTCGGGGGACGTAGGCAGGATATTGACCTGCCTGCAGGTGGTGGTTGGAAAACAAGCATGGGCATTTGAAACCCCCAAAAAGAAGAGAGAGACACAGAACAAGCAGAGAGGCAGATAGCAGCTGGGCCTGGAAGACACAAGGCCAGTTCCCCTGTTGGGAACAGTCTGTCGGCTCTTGTTACCTCTCTCCCACTCTTCATTCTCCCTACGACACAATGTATCTTCTGAAATAAAAATATATCCTCATTTTTATAAACCAAGTTTTGAGTCTTCCTTTTTCTCCAAGTTCAGGATTTTCCTTTTGTGGACCAAAATGGCTATATAACACATGTTCTTCACAGCGGATGTTGGTCTTCTTCTTCTGAGTTGATCTTTATAACAGTATAACTTAAAGGGGCCCATCGGGTGATTTCTCGGTATACCGGTGGGCCTGTCTGCCACTGTTTGGAGTCATTGACAAGCTCGCTGTACCACATGTCCTTGGGTATTCGTCCATCCTGCATGCGGCCGACATGACCGAGCCAGCGGGTGAGCAAGGTAAGCAAGCTTGATATTCATGCTTGTGACAGAACATTCTTGTTTGCGACACGGTCTTGGCAGGGTATGCTCAGAATCCTTTTGTGACACATTTGAGTCTGCGTTCTTGGCAGGAATACAGGGTCCAAGCTTTGCTTCCATAAAACAGCTTGCCAAACACACAGGCCTTGTTTGCCCTCCTCTGCCTGCAAATATTCCGTCGATAAAATATTTAAATGTATTATGCAACACCTTATTGATTCAAGCATAAGGGCTTCTGTTGGCAGGATGATCAAATAATTGCACGAGACATGACTGACTGCAGTTCAGAATCGGCTTCCGGTGCCTGACGCATCTGTGTCTCGCTGATGTCATGGGATAACACGTCACATGATTCTAGAACCAATCACGGCGTTCTGCATAAAAGCTGCACCTTTTATGATGACTGCATTTCTAACATCTTTCCTGTAGTTTGAAAACTGCTGCAGTCGCTTTGATAGCGATCGCTGGTTGCCTGGGGAGTGGTCGATCCTGAGCCATTTGCCAGGTATTGATTTTCTTTTTGTCTGTTCCTCTCGTTAAGTGGAAACCCAAGGAGAAGGTTGTTGCCTATTATCCGCACAGATTGGTGAGGTACTTTGTAAAGCTGGATAAAGAAAGCAATGGGTCACAAACTAGTTGACATAATATTAATTAACTTGACAAATCAATAATAAATAAACTGGTCTGGTTAATCACTCAGTAGAAACTGTCATGTGACCAAAGTCTTTTGGCAGCATGCCGTGTTGGGGGGGGGGTTATCAATTAAAAATCTTTGTAAAAAAGGGCGATCAATGAATAAATTACTTCTCTTGCATTTTGTTGGGCTGTGATCACTAAAAAGAGGGCTGAATTTTCAAAAAACAAGCGGGCACAAACTAGTGACCAAATTAGCATAAACTTACATTGCATATTGAAACCCCCTCTAGAATTTTATTGTTGGGGGTGATCAATAAAAGAAATTGGAAAAAAAGGTGTGATCAATGAATAAGTTACTCTTCTCTCAGATTTTGTTGGGCAGTGATCACTAAAAAAAGTCTGAATTTTCTAAAAACAAGCTTCAATGCTGAAATGAAAACGGAGCGATCAATGATTAAATTACTTCTCTCGCCTTTTGTTGGGCTGTCATGACTAAAAAGATCTGAATCTTTTTAAAACAAGCGTGAATGATGCCGGACACAAACTAAGGGACCAATTTAGCCTAAACCCACATTGCAAATTGAATCTCACACTAAAACCTATTTTAGAGGGGAATTTTCAAAAAACAAAAAAATGTTTTTTCTAGACTAGTAAATGTTTGAATTTTCAGCCCTCTAGCTCCATTGGTGCTTCCTGTATGTGCAACGCATACATAGCCTGCCAGCCAGACTCCCTTGAAAACTAAAGAAACCTATGTTGACAGTTTTGCTTGACAGTTTCTAATAATGACTGTTAACAATCACAATCCTATCAGTCATGGTAGTCATAATATTAAGGTTGTCTGTCAGTTAAAGAAAAAAAAATCTGGAGAGAAATAATTGGTAGTTGTGTGGGGATGCTTTGTTTTCTTTTGTTAATCACCGCTACCATAGGTTTAGGTTATTCATGTGTTCACACATTTATATGAAATCAAATGATGGATAATTTGATATCCAATCGACAGAATATGATAATTATAATGACACTTATTAGTGAGAGCCTATATTTTCCCGGAGTCGGTGTGAGCGACTGCTAAACGAGCGGCCAAAATCGTAAATGTGAATAAAGAAACGAACTCCGTGCGGGGATCGAACCTGCGTCCACCTTGGAAGCCACCTATATGTGGTGCTGTTCTACCGACTGAACTAACGAGTTTGTTTCTTTATTTTTGTTTTTTTGAAAATTCCCCCCAAAGTAGGGTTTAGAGAGGGGTTCAATTTTATTTATCTATGTAGCCGGACTTTGCCCAGCCCTAACCATTCATAGTAGAAACTTGAAATCTTGCACACACAATCCCCTCAATGAATAGGGAAAATGCTTTTTTTTTGTTTTTATTGAAAAATCCCCTCCAAAATAGGGGTTTTGGTGGGGGGGGATTCAATTTTCAATGTAAGCTTATGATAAATTAGTCACTAGTTTGTGGCCGCTTGTTTTTTTGAAAATTCCGACAATTTTTAGTGATCACTACCAAACTTTTTAATTGATCACCCACACAGGATAAATGGGTGTCGGTGATTCATAATTTCCCTAGGAATGCTAGTTTTTTTCTTCCGTTCTTTATGGAAACTGCGGCACCAATAAATCAGCAGAATAATGTTGGAAGAGTTCCAGTCATAAAGCTGACTCAATCACAGACCTCTTCAGAAGAGCAAACACCAAAATGCAAATGTCCGCATGAATCATCATCACAATTTGCGCAGACCAACATTCAACATCCATGAATGAAACACCTTATGTACACTGGCAAGCAAAAGTGTTCAACCTCCTTGGAATTTACCTACACAATGGACCTACACAAAATAGTCGAAATTGGTGAGGTGAAATCTTGTTTTAAAGATTTTTAAAGATTAAAAAACTGAAAAGTGGTGCATGCATAAGTTTTCTATAAAGCCCCTAAATAAGATCAGATGCAACAAATAACCTTCACAAATCATATAATTAGTTAAATAAAGTCCACCTGTGTGCAATCTGCATGTCACATGATCAGTCACATGATCGCAGTATATATACACCTGCTTTGAAAGGCCCAATAGTCTGCAACACTACTGAGCAATAAATACCACCAAGCAAGCGGTTTGTTGTTGTGCCATAGTCTTTCCATTTTGTATAATGGATTTAATAGTGTTCCATGAGATGTTCAAAGTTTGGGATTTTTTTCTATGACCCAACCCTGATCTATGCTTCGCCACAACTTTGTCCCTGACCTGTTTGGAGAGTTCCTTGGTCTTCCTGATGGCGCTTGCTTGGTGGTATCTGTACATGTTTGTGTGTGAAAATATCTAGATATCATTTAATGTGTGAATATCTATATTTATTTCATATATGTGTGAGTATACATGCATTTAATGTGTACTAATCTGTGTGTGTATATATATATTTACAGTTCAGCTTTACTGTCGGTACATTCCCGCAAGGGGGTGGCAGACCCCCATAGCTAGCTCGGCATCTGTCAGGAGAAGGACACACCTGTAAAACCTATGACCTATGGGCTCTGCTCCTATCCACGCCACGCTGGTGGCCCATAGGAAGCAAACCCTTGGTTTAAAGTGTGGGGTCAACCCTGGGCAAGTCGCACTTCACCTTAAAACTACATTGCTCAGGCTGGATGGTTACTCCACACATAGGCCCTGCCGTCTATGGTCCAAATGCTGTGGAAAACCATCCCCAAAATCTTTGTCCGTAAAGCCAAGCCATTCATTCATTCATTCATACATATATATACAGGCTCCTATTTCGTCCTCTCCTACTTTGGACGACTAGGAGTAAAAGCTTCATCTGTTATTGTTCTCGGATTGGACAAAAGCTCCCAAATTGTCAATTTTCTTGGAATGCAACTGTAGTTTAACCT
>VCCN01003871.1:2236040-2251438 GCA_006491835.1 Architeuthis dux
ATGATGATGATGATGATGATGATGATGATGATATATATCACATACACACACTCTCCATAAATGTTTGTGTCTGTATATATACATATATATCCACACATGGAGTAAAGAAAAAATCATATATTAAACTTATATAAAACTATTTACAGTATATACACACACAAATACTTTCTATCTCAGTATGTGTGTGTCTTTTTGTGATATGCATAAATAAATCTATAAACTTTGTTAATTACATAAGTAAATTGCGTTATTGCAGTGAAGTTTTTTGTTTTTATTGAGTGTAAATGTTGTGTTACCCTCTGATCCCTAAATGTTCCACACCATAAAACCCTCAACAAAATTCACATCAGAAATTTACAATTAAATGCTGAATTTTTCTCTCTCTGCTCCAGTAGGTTCTTAATCGGCTGTGCATCATAAATTCCCCCCACCCCCCTCAGCTCTTCCGCATGGGCAGTCTGATTTCTTTTACTGGGATTAAGGATCCAACACAAAAAGGATCATCATTTCGCCTTGGATTGTCAGGAATTAAATAAAATGATGTAATTTAATAGTTGGCTTACCAGCAGGGTTACTTTGTCATGCCTGGGATAAGGCTGCATTTTACGAATCTTAATTATCTTTTTGGAGGTGGAGGGGTGTAGTGGTTAAAAATGGAATTGGAAAGCCGAGTTCAAACTCTAGCTGAGACTGTTAATGTTCACTTTGCACTAATGCCCCTGGGAAAGGCATGAATCCATCTCTTCTCCCCCCAGCTACAGGTAAAATAGCCAAGCAGATTGGGCTCTCTAGCCTTGAAAAGCAACCAGTCTAAGAGTGGGTGGAGGTCACAGATTTTACCCCTCAGGTGTTGAAAGTTGTGGACAGGATATCGGCTGCAAGGTGTCAGGGACCGGAAGACACATCTGGTGTTCAGGGATCAAAAACAGGATGTCAACAGAACTTGCAGGTGATGGCTGGAAAATCAGTGTGGGTGTACGAGCCTGATAAAAGTGACACAGATGCCCTCGAAAAAGGCAGAGAGACAGGCTGGGGGAAGACACAAGGCCAGTTCCCCTGTTGGGAGCAGTCTGTCGGCTCTCATTATCTCTCTCCCACTCTTCATTCTCCGCCACGACACAACGTATTTTATGAAATAAAAATATATCCAGATATTTTTATAAACAAGTTTCGAGTCTTCCTTTTTCTCCAAGTTCAGGATTTTCCTCCCACGGATCAAGAGGGCTATAAAACAGAGAGACAACTTTGAATTCAAAACCGTGCTCACTCAGAAAATAGTGACTATGGGTGAGCTCAATTAGCACTACTTTCCCAAAAACCAACATCACCATCCAATTGTCATGGTAGGAGTTGTGAAAGGCCTTTATCCAGTAGGGACTTGAAATGGTTGTTAAACAAAAAGACTTTGATGATTGAATGAAACTGTGATTGCCTTTTTTATTTCAGAAAGAATAAAACTTACTTTAGAAAAACACAGGACATCCTTAAAAAAGGATTGTGGAAATAAACATTTGATATCAAAATTGATGAAACTTTCTTGCTTGTTAATGAAATTAATCACTGCTACCCACAACACTGGTTTATTGCTGGGTTTAGGTTATCCATGTGTTCTCTCATTTATATCTGTCTATGTATCCGGACTTCGCCCAGCCCTAACCGTTCATAGTAGAAATTTTGCACACACACTCCCTTCAATGATTAGGGAAAATGTTTTTTATTGTTTTTTGAAATATCCCCCTAAATAAGATTTTAGAGGAGGTTTCAATATGCAATGTAAGTTTATGCTAAATTTGTCCCTAGTTTGTGCCCGCTTGTATTTTGAAAATTCAGACCTTGTTTAATGATCACATCCCAACAAAATGCGAGAGAAGTAACTTATTGATCACCTCTTTTTCCAACTTTTTAATTGATCAGCATATATGGGTGGAGGTGATTCATAATGTCTCTTGGAATGCTAGTTAATGAAATATTGATTACTTTTAAAACATTTTCTAAAGATAATTATTGTGGAATAAACAAAATGGCAGTTTAATTACACATAAACAATTACTGTTGTGATTATGTCGACTTGTTGAGTCCAGAGACGAGCAACTAAATTAGTACCGGAATTAAAAAGTATGAGTTATGAGGATAGGCTAAAAGTGTTAGGATTAACATTGTTAGAAAATAGGAGAGATCGGGGAGACTTAATAGAAATGTTCAAGATTATGCGTGGTTTAGAAGTAGTAAACCCTGATGTTTTTTTTACTTGAAGGCGGTACAAGGGACTGAGAGGCCGCACATATACAGTAAAAGCAAATAGAAGTAGATTGAATATCAGAAAATTCTTTTTTAGCAATAGAGTGGTGGGAGTTTGGAATAGATTACTGGAATATTTAGTGCTATCAATAGATGTAAATGATTTTAAGAAGAATTAGCACAAAGGTTTAAGGCCCTAGATATTGTGTAAATATGATTGTTATGATGTGTGCTTGTATATACAAATTGTATACTTTTTTCACACTAAAATAATATGTAAAATGTTCAAGTCAAGTTTAGGCTTCCAACCTGACGAATCGATGCTTCACCACTTCCATGGGACTGTCTAAATGGACAATATGACCCACCAGGGGAGATTTTTTTTAATGCTGGCTTATAGACATATGCAATGCCTGTTATAAGTATTTTAACAGACAAACATTTTACTCCTAATATTTGGTTTTGAGAGATAAAAACAGGAACATTATGCAAGAAGGACCAATGTTTTTGTAATCAACATAACAAGGCATGCATTTAGTCATGTTTTGTGGTTTTGAATGCTAAATTTCTGGAAAAATAGCCCCTGCAATTTCAGGGATTGAAAACAGATTTTGTGCTTGTTCAAATACTTATGAGCAATACGTTTTTTTATGTACAAATTATTATTGATAAAAATGTATTAAAAAGGGATTCTGAGCAAGGGGGGGGATGGATCAAAATAACTTACTAGTTTAGCAACTCTTCCATATAGCAATGTGAGTTCACTTTTTTAATCTCCTTGAAAAATTCTGAACAAGATTTTAGAAGGATAGAAACCAAAAACTTGCTTTCTTTTTCATTTAACAATTTAATTCTCTAAAAAAAAACATTTTCAAGAAATTTAGCATTCAGAACCGCAAAACATGACTAAATGCATCCCTGGTTATGTTGATTGCAAAAGAATGTGGTTCTTCTTGCGTAATGTTCCTGGTTTTAACTCTCAAACCCAAGTGATTAGGAGTAAAATGACTGTCTGTTCAAATACTTATAACAGGTACTGTATATTTCATAGTCAAATGCAGAGTTGAAACACGATTAACATCTTCAGTTTTTTTCCTGATTTTGATAATGACTAGAAGTACGGTTGAAAGTGCCCGATCACAAATGTCTGGACAATATTACCAATC
Organism: Architeuthis dux; assembly: GCA_006491835.1. NCBI lineage: Eukaryota > Metazoa > Mollusca > Cephalopoda > Oegopsida > Architeuthidae > Architeuthis > Architeuthis dux. Next base: position 2,239,445 of record VCCN01003871.1, read on the forward strand.
ACTCGATCTACATATACGTTCCCTTCAACATAAATAAAAAAGAACATTTCTTGTCTATTGTCTTTAAATACGTATATTTATAAACATACGACGGATGTCCGAAAAGTAAGTAACAAACATTTACTAATCCAACATATTTATTACTCTACTATATGAAACATTGTGCATATGTTACCAGCACTACTATGCTACTTTTCCACATAGTCGCCATCGAGATTGATGCACTTGTCCCATTGGTGCACAAGCACATAAATGCCCTCCTTGAAGAAGGTGGCGTCAAGCAAATGAAGCCACCTTTAGACCTCTGCAACATCAAGCGTCATCTGAGTGGAACCGCTTCCCGGATAAATGTCTTTTGAGGGGCCCAAACAGATGATAATCTGAAGGAGCCAAGTCAGGACTATGCAGTGGATGCGGTAAAACATCCCAACCATATTGCTGGAGCCACTCTTTTGTCAGGTTGGCCACGTGTGGGTTGGTGTTGTTGTGCAGCAGGATGACACCCTTACGCAAACGTGATGCACCCAGGTCTCATCACCTGTGATCATGTGCTCCAGAAAGTCCGATCAGCTCCCCTATACCATTCCAAATTCTGAAAAGAAATTGCAAGGGTGGCTCCAGTCATTTGACGCCACATTCTTCGAGGAGGGTATTTATGCACTCATGCTCCAATGGGACAAGTGCATCAATCTTGATAACGACTATGTGGGAAACTAGCATAGTAGTGCTGGTAACATATGCACAATGTTTTATTTGTATAGTAATAAACATGTTGGATTAGTAAATGTTTGTACCTTACTTTTTGGACATCCCTCGTACATATATTAGTCATAAATGGTAAGGATTAAACCTAGAAATTGACTCTATATCTATCTATCTATGTCTCTCTATATATATTGATGTATATTGAAGTTCATTTCTGTTGAACTTTTGTAGTTCAACAGTAGAATAAAACTCTTTCGTTCATTTCATGCTTCCCCAGCCAAAAACTATACGACCAAACCACCTTCCCATAACGGAGTATGCTCTCCAATGATTCCAAATTTCTGGGCAGATAAAAATGTCGGCTCAGTGACATGAAGCCAGTCACACATGAACATGCATTTCTATTTGTGAAACTTGTCTACCATTTTGACCTGTTCAAATTCTTTCCACTTTGCTGATTTCCACAGAAAAGAAACTTTTAAAAAAATGCAGAAACAAATCAATTATTTGGAGACTTGAAGTCCAGAAAATGTTACACATGATTACAATTTTCATACTTTTGTTTGCACTGTTGGCCTCGGGTAAAATCGATATGTAAGCAGACCAAATTTCAATTGATTTCTTCGTTTAACCCTTCCAAGACTAACCTATTAAAGTGTTTAGCCCTTTATGGGGCAAGTGACTATATATGATCACCTGAGGACCTGTCGTCCACATAGAAATATTGTAGCCACAAAGACAACATAATCCGCACCAATGTGGTCTGCAAGCTTTGCAAAGTACACTTGTGCTTGAACAAAGATAGAAACTCTTTTGAGGCATATAACACCCCATTAAATTAGCCTGTTTTTGGCCCATGCAATAAAATTTTAAATCCACCCAGAGGCGTTATTCTTTTTGTCATCTCTTCATTATATTGAATGTTATTCTTTAATTCTATGTTTTATTTAACTTTCTACTTTAATTTTTAATTTTTAAAATATTTGGTCACTTTTTGGCCAAGGCACCATATATGATCACTTCATCGGAGTGCCCCTAAAAACAAAAAGAATTTCAGAAAGCATGCAACTGAAAATATCTTGTAATTAGGTCTAGTTTAACATACAAAAGGTTGTTTTGATATCTAAAATAATTTTTGGGGTGCCCTATAAGGGTTAATGCCTGAATTAAAATGTCTCAGTAGAGTTCTAAAAAGAGATCTACGGGGTATATATATACTAGTTAATACCTGTGATATATTTGAATTTCTATGAAACTATTTTCTAAGAAAAATTAATAGCAAATTTATTTCAGTTGAAGAGTCCATAGTTTCAAAAGGTCAGAAGGAGGTACTTTTATCAGCAAAATTTTTACCCCTGAGTGAAAGAGTCAAGTGTTATGGACAGCAAACCAAGAAAATCACACTGTTTATTATATAAGTATAGTAACTTCGCATGAATTGGTATCAGACCATCTATACTGGGAGATCTGATGAGAATTGAACCCGCTAACAATGGCCAGCAAGATTAGCTTGCTGATCATTGTTATACAACGACTGTCCTGTAATGTTTTTAAAAAACCCGTTAACTTTGGCTATTTGGGTTTAACCCTTTCAAGACTAACCTATTAAAGTGCTTAATGCCAGAATTATAATGTCCCAGTAGAATTCTAAAAGAGATCTATGGGACATATATATCCCAGCAGTCTTAGAAACCTTGGGATACATATGTCCCAGGAGTCTTAAAACGGATAATGGATTTAAATAGCTTTCTTTAACCCTTTACAACAGATTAAAGTGTATAATACCTGAATTGAAATGTCCCAGTAGACTTCTAAAAGAGATCTACGGGACATATATATCCCAGCAGTCATAGAAACCTTGGGATATATATGTCCCAGGAGTCCCAACCGGGTTGATTAATCTTTTGTTTTTCATCTACCTTAAACTTAACTCTCTCTCTTGAGCTGTACCCAAATGTGCACATTTGTAGTTTTCAGTTCTTAGTACACTACAATTAGGGTTTAACCTCAGAATTTAGATTGACAAATGGAAACTTTGGGCATATGTAGAGTTGTTCTATGTGATCTTCATCCAAAAAGTCCCCAAAAGATCATGTGACTGGTTTTTGAGTTAATGCCACAAAATGGTGGCCATTTTGGATTTCTGAATTTTATATAGGCAGTTTAGATATTAGAAACCGTCAACCAAAACTGTCAGCATAGGTTTCTTCAGTTTTTAAGCTGGTCTGGCTGGCTATACATGTATGATGCATACAGGCTGCACCAATGGAGCTAGAGGGCTGAAAATTTTAACATTTACACCTTATTATGTCTGAAAAAAGTTTCTTCTGATTTTTTGAAAATTCCCCCCTAAATAGGTTTTTAGTGGGGGGGGGGGTTCAATTTGCAATGTAAGTTTATGTTAAATTGATTCCTTAGTTAGTGTCCAGCAGCATTCACACTTGTTTTTTGAAAATTCAGACTTTTTTTAGTGATCACTGCCCAATAAAAAGTGAGAGAAGTAACTTCTTCATGATCACCCCATTTTCCAATTTTTTAGTTGATCACCCCAACATGGCATGCTGCCAAAAGACATTGGTCATGTGACAGTTTCTATTGAGTGACTAATCAGACCTGTTTCTGTGGAATATCACTTAATTATCTCCAGTAGATTCTTTTTAAAAGCCTTGACCAATCCATCTTATTCTCTGTATACAGGTTGAACCCTCACTGTAAGTTTATGCTAAATCGATCCCTTAATTTATGTCTGGCAGCATTCTCGCTTGTTTTTTGTGATCACTTCCCATCAAAAGGCAAGAGAAGTAACTTATTCATTGATCACCCCTTTTTCGAATTTTTTAATTGATCGCCCCCAACAAAAGCCAAAAAACATTAGTTAAGTGACGGTTTCAATTTGAGTGACTAACCAGACCTATTTATATTATATTGCAGTCTGCATGAACGTACACTCTCCCGTGGGGTTACTCAGTCTGCAGTTAGATGCCATTGAGTGAGCTTGTGTCCTATGTGACCACATTCAGTAATGACTGAGTGAGTCATTCTCTATGACTCGTGCAGAGTTTTTTTTGGGGCTAAACATTGCATCACTTGGGTCTACAGCTCCCCTACAGTCCATTGTAACATTGGTCGTATGACGGTTTCTTTTGAGTGACTAACCAGACCTATTTATATTATAGTTGTTGCATGAACTTGGGTAAAGTCAAGAAAAGTTCCATGTCTGTTTGGTATTCTGTCTCACTTAGAGACTGACTTGAAATTTGAGAACCAAATAAAAATGTTTCACGCTTCAAATGAGTGGTTATTGTTGCGTTATATTCCTGCCTGACATGGAGAATGTCTTGCCAATACTACTACGACTATTTTATTTATGCCCCACAGCATGATACAGATTCAACCTGAATATATTTCCAACCCGCATACACGCCTGTTTAAGAAGTCGATCCGGAAATTATCCAGCTATTTTTAATATCTCGAGAACCAGTTGCACGGTCTTGATGTAACTTGGCCTTACTGCACATGCGTGACCAGACACTCTCCTGTGGGGTTACTCAGTCTGCAGTTAGATGCCATTGAGTGAGCTTGTGTACTATGTGACCACATTCAGTAATGACTGATTGAGTCATTCTCCATGATTTGTGCATTTTTTTTTGGCTAAACATTGCATCACTCGGGTCTATCAGCTCCCCCACTGTCCAGCTCTCTGTGACTTCTGGCCTCTCTCCCAAAGAGATTTTAGACCCCGGCCAAGATTAAATGAGAATGTGACGAGGCAGCTGATGGCAATCCTAAAAGAGAACTTTGCAGACTGTATTGTGGAAAAAAGTGGGATGGATACTGGGATAAGTGTGTATTTCCCAAGAGGAGTACTTTATAGGGGACTAAGGCACTAAAGGTATTTCTTTTCGTTAATATTAAATGGCTGGATTCTTTCCAGACAGACCTCATATACATAATAGACAATTAAAATGATCTCTGTTGTCTTGTGCTTCAGATATTTTACCGGGAATGGTAAAATCTCGGCAATCATATTTCTACAAGGAAAGACCTATCAATGGATTTGATTTATTCAGACATAATTTCTTGCGACTTGTAACAGAGATATGAATTTCTAATAGTCTTCCTCTCCAGGCATGAGTTAGTGAGGCCCTGAAACCCCAAGAGGCCAAATCTGATCCATTATTATTGGCCAGGATAAAGCCATTTGGTTATTGTCAAAGGAAATAGACCAACTGTGTTCCAAACATGTTTGCAGCCAACATTTGATGTGAGACCAAACGGCTGCTACAGCTGTGCGGCTGGAATCCCGCCAATGGTTACTTGCGGGTGGAACAAGCCTAGAGGGTTTGGCAACGATAAAGCAGAACCCGAAGTTACCATATTGTGGTTCTTCATGTGTGCATTTCTTGTTCTCGTTCAAGAATAGTAATAAGCTATTTTGATATTTCACGACCAGTTTCTGAAGAATTCTCGGGTATTATGAGAATGTCTGTGGGACCAGTGCCAAATCCTGGAGTTCATTGGATATCATTTCTGTTCTTGGTTATTAATATGTTGAGCATGAAGTCCATTCTTATCAGAAAATATTGATCGATAAAAAAGAAAATTGTCATGATTGTCAATGGATATAGTAGGCATAATAATTTTGTTGCAGGGTAATGTAATCATTGAAGGAATATGTTTTCTCAAGAGTTCACTTGTTAATCACTACTACCCACAACACTGGTTTATTGCTGGGTTTAGGTTCACACATTTATATGTATCTATGTATGTATCCAGACTTTTCCCAGCCCTAACCGTTCATAGTAGAAACTTGAAATGTTTTTGTTTTTTGAAAATTACCCCCCTAAATAGTTTTTAGAGATGGGTTCAATATGCAATGTAAGTTTACGCTAAATTGGTCACTAGTTTGTGAAGTTTGTTTTTTTGAAAATTCAAACCTTTTTTAGTGATCACTGCTTTTTCCAACTTTTTAATTGATCACGCACTACATGGCATACATGGGTGGCGGTGATTCATAATTTCCCTTGGAATGCTAGTTTTTATTCTTTCATGATATAAGGCATGAAAAAAGCTTATACATGGTCGCATCAGTAAGTCTGTAGCCTAATTGCAAGGAATTAATACTATAGTGAATTTGATCCTCACTGGGTACCTTGTCCCAAACTTAACTGAGTTCAGTAAATCTCAATTTGTGGGTGTCTTGCCATTGAGTAATGGTAAACAAGCTATGTTGTATAGTGGGGTGAATGTCCTGGAAGGACTCGAATACTGTTTGTAAAAATATGAGACATATTTTTATTTCATAGCATACAGTTTTGTCGGCTGGAGAATGAAGAGTGGGAGAGAGATAAGGAGAACCGTCAGTCTGTCCCCAACAGGGACAGCGATCTCGTGCCTTTCGGCTCCACTGATGTCTGTCTCTTCTGGGTCCTGAGTTTTCTGTCCGCGTCTGCTCTCTGTTCAGGTCTGCTTTATAGGTTTCTCAAACGCCCACGCAGGTGTCACATTCTGTTTGTTGGACACCCACGCATATACCTATTTCCTAAGGTGAGCGGGTCACTTACATTTCCGCACAGGTGTTTGACCCCGGAATAACCTTTTTGTGGCAGCATATCATACCAGCTAGTCTTTGAGACCATTGCTACTATAGTGAGTGTAAGGTTGGTTTAATGACAGATATTAACAGATTAAAAATGCAAACAGAAGATGTACTCACAGATCCTTTATTCAAATAATGACTGCGGTCAGTGATTCACAGACATGGTTTCTCGAGCTCCCTGATCTACTAATCACAAAATGACTGCTCGTTTATCAGAACGTAAAACTGCGCTCCCCTACCGGAAGTGGATAACACTCCTCTGCCTAAGGGGAATAACTCAAAATACCAGACCTTATGCCAGACTAACTTAAGCTTAAGTAATAATTGTTGTGTGCCTCAACATGGAGCAGAGGTTGGGAACCTTTTCATGTTTAAAGGCCACATTGAAATGTATTGTCTTGTACTACATTTTTAGTATGTTTATAGCAAAGTCTAAAGTTCCAAACATTTGGTTAATAACCTATGTCCTAATTTAATTAGTATATACTACTTAAAAGAGAGGAAAACCATTACTAACCTTTTAATGACATTTTTGCAAGAAAGCATTGGGATATCAAGCCTATAGGAGGCTGTACATGATGGTCTAGAAGGCTGCATGTTCCCCACTCCTGCCATGACGCAATGGTTAAGAATCCCATCTCTCAAGCCAAAGCTAATAATTAGAAACTATCAACCAAAACTGTCAACATAGGTTTCTTGAGTTGGTCTGGCTGGTTATGTATGTATCAAACATACAGGCTGCACCAATGGACCTAGAGGGCTGAAAATTTAAACATTTACTCTTTATTATGTCTAGGAAAAAAAAACCATAATAGGTTATAAGGTTAGTTTAATGACAGATATTAACACATTAAAACTGCGAACAGAAGATGTACTTACAGGTCCTTTATTCATAAAATGACCGATTTACACACGTGTGTTCTCAATCTCTCTGATCTACTAATAACACAATGCAATATGGCTGCTCATTGACCAGAATGTAAAACAGCGCCCCTTAGCGGAAGTGGATAAGAACTCTTCTGCCTAAGGGGAATAACTCGTGATACTTAATATAGGTTTTTAGTGGGGGGGGGATCAATTTGCAATGTAAGTTTGTGCTAAATTGGTCCCTTAGTTTGTGTCCGGCAGCATTCACGCTTGTTTTTTGAAAATTCAGACTTTTTTAGTGATCACTGCCCAACAAAAGGCGAGAGAAATTAACTTATTCATTGATTGCTCCTTTTTTTCCAATTTTTTAATTGATCACCCCCAACACAGCATGCAGCCAAAAGACATTGGTCACGTGACGGTTTCTATTGAGTGACTAACCAGACCTGTACTGGAGTGAATTTGATTCTCACTGGTTACTTTGTGCCAAGCTTGACTAAGCTTAGTAACATATTTCACAGTATATAACAGCTGATAAAGTGCAATAGAGTATATAAATTATATAATACTTATACATTAAAAAACATTAAAAATACATTAAAGAACATTAAAAATACATTAAAAAACATTAAAAATACATTAAAAAACATTAAAAATACCATAAATATGTATTACTCTTGATATTGTACCTGTGTTGTATATTTTTTTAAAGATTTTACAAACCAATATTTTATTTATGAAACACACAATGATAGAGAGGGACAGATTAAGATTGAAATAGAATCAGAAACGGTTTTGGAATTGGAAAGAAAGAAAGAAAGAAGAAGAGGATCCACAGAAGAAGTTCACTGTGAAGGGTTTAGCGAATGTGTTTTCACATGTGAATAAAGCCGTCGCTGATTTGGAACACATGGACCCGAGATGTCGAAAGATTTGCCAAGATTGATTGACAAATTCGGGAAGCTTTAACTTGTTGTCATCAAATCTACGAGGATAAAAAGAAGCAAACAAGGCAAAAGACATTAAACCTATGTCTCCCACCTCAAACCACGGTGAAGAAGCCAAGTAAAGATTTCACTTTTTTTTAAAAGATGTTGTATTGTATAATACATAAATCTTTCCAATGCATTGTTGTTCTGAACTTTTTTCCCCCCCACCAAATTTTTTTTTATTTTTATCATTATTTTTTACCTATCTTTCATTTTTAAAATACGATTACATATTTGTCTTCTATTTTATTTAAAAAATTTGTAGGGGAATAAAAACTGTGTTGACAATTTAGATGTTTTTTTGTTTTGTTTTTTTTCGAATTTGTGAATCCAGTGTTGCCAATTTAGATGGGTTTTTTTTTTTAAATTTCGAATTTGAGAGTGACTTCCAGAATTGAAAAATCACATCTAAATTGGCAACACTGCTTAAAGGTGACAATGCACTAGGTGTTTTATGTTAAAGCATAGCATACACACACTTCAGAAAAAGATTTGTCCGACTTATGACCATTTCAACCTGTCAGTCGGAACGGAACCCAGTCGTAAGTCAAGGACTACCTGTACTCATCTTACGATAGTGTTTCATTCTTTCGCAAGATAGCAGCATCTCCTTGTGCAAAGAAAGGAAATTTGTAATTCAAGTTATCTCATCCATTGAACACGCAATGTAGACGTTCTACTTTTATCAATTTTTTACGAGAAAAAGCCGGCACAGTTCTTACAACGTTAAAAAATATTCTTGGCAGCGAACAGGTTGAAAAAACACAAGATTTGTGATATGTCAGGGAGTTTATGAATCTAACATAAATGTCATTTTCATTAATAATGGTTGCTCTGTATAAAAATACAAGGTATAAAAAATCCAAAAAACACATTTTGTGCTTTTGTGGAGATTTTTATTTTTATTGCGTTTTTCTTCCAGGAAGCAAATAAAGAATCTTCGTTCATTTGCCGCCATGAAAAATAATGGAGAGACAAAATAAAACATTAAGAAAACAATAAAAGATGGTGAATGAATCATGATATGTTTAAAACGGAGCCAACAATGAACAATGAAAAATATCCAGAAAATAATTTAAATCTGTTAAAAGATGGTAAAGACAATAAAAACAAAATATTGTAAATATTTGTACAACTGGCATAGTACGTGACAAAAATGACAGGATTATTTATGTATGTATACATTTTAGTATAAATGTATTTATTGCGATAATGTTTTGAGAACAACATTTTTTGAAGCGTGATTCCATGAGTTTACCCTGACCTTCGTAATCATCCATTTGTACTTTTAAGTTAGTCCAATTCCTTTGTTGTATAGCCACGGGTCCGCGGGAGGAAAATCCTGAACTTGGAGAAAAAGGAAGACTCAAAACTTTGTTTATAAAAATATGATGATATATTTTTATTTCATCAAATACATTGTGCCGTGGTGGAGAATGAAGAGTGAGAGAGAGAAGATGAGAGCCGACAGACTGTTCTTAACTGGGAAATTGGTGTTGTGTCTTCCCTAGTTAGGCGGTCTGTCTCTCGCTGGCTTTCGAGGCCACTCTGTGTCTCTCCGCTTTTCCGAGGGTCTCTGTGTCGCTTTTATCGGGTTCAAACGCCCACGCTGATTTTCCAGCCCGCCAACTGCAGTCAGGGTCAATATCCTGTTCATGACTTTTCAACACCTGGTCTGTCTTCCAGTTCCTGACACCTTGCAGTTTGGGGTTTTCGTCCATATCCTGTTTATAACTTACAACCCCTGTGGGGTCAAATCTGTGACCTCCGCCCACGGCTTCCTAAATATCCAACATATTCAAAGCTATATACAGTTGGCCATGGCTGAATACAGGCTGCGATAGGAACAAACCTACTCCATCAGAATATTGTCCTGACCGGAATTCAGACAGAATGCAACAATGGCGACGTGGATTCAAATCAAATTGAAAGAAGCTTTATACCACAAAGAGAATAATGTTTGCTTTGCAAAGGAAACAATTAAACCCTTGTATATACTGTGGGTCAGTATACAACCAGAGCTGTGAAGTCGGAGGAATTTTGGGTTACTGGAGTCAGAGTTGCAGTCGGTAAAAATAAAAATGCTAAATTAGCACGTTTGAAACATTTTGGCCATTTTTCGGCTATTTCCGACCATTTTTAGTGTCTTTTTGGCCATCTTTGGTTATTTTTGACTATTTAAGAAAGAATTTAGCTCCTTTTGGCAGTCAAACTAGAACAAAAATAATTTTTGAGTTGGCACTTCTGATTCCAAGTAAAAGATGGTTATGGATTTAGATAGAATTTGGGTTCAGCTTGTTTGAGTGTGGAGGGTGGCAATATGTCTTTGGAAATACTGTAGAACAGGGTAATTGGGCCATCTGTGGGGTAATTGGGCCATCTGTTGGGTAATTGGGCCATCTGTGGGGAAATTGGTCCACCATTAAGGTTTTTATATTTACTTAAATTTCACAGCATATTTTATGTAGTTATACATATTGTCAGATATGCATTTTGATGTTTAACAAAAAAAGCATATTTATAAGCAATATCAGTTCATTTGAAATTATTTTAGGCACCGTCCATACTACTATTAAAGATAGTGCATATTTCACGGTTCTGATAATAGGGGAATACTAAGGGTTACTTCAATGTATAGAAATCAAGCAACCACTTCTATTTTTTATTGATAAGTAGCACATATGATAAGGTATATATGGTAGCATTTCTAGGTTGATGGTGATATTACTGTCAATGTTAGGCCCAATATACTTTTGATGGGGCATTTGGGCCACGTAAGATGGGGAAAACGGGCCACCATTACTGCAGATGAATGTTAATATTAATTTTCAAAAGGTTGCTAATCTATGGTAGGATCACAAAAAGCACAAGTAAAGTTGGTTGTATATATCCCCAACAGGGCCAAATTCAAAATGGCGGATTTTTAGATCCGGCACTATTGGACAAAATGTTGATATCTCAGAATATGGACATTAGAAAGCTCTTTGATTAATATTCACATGAGAACCGTGGTCATAAAATCAGCAGAATCTCTGTTATTTGTGATCAAAGGTTGATCAAAATGGCTTCAGGAAATCGAATGGCGCTGTGTCATTTGATGTCTGTTTCTGATACTGTTAAAAAGTTACCAAAGCCTCTGTTTATTAAGAACAAATTGGTTTTCAGTAATGCTGATGATTTTGCTGATTGCATTATCAGATAATGATGCTCTATAAGACGATATCGTCCCTTCATTTTTATCAAATATCAGTTTAATTTCTGCTTTTCAGATTTGAAACATATTATGCTCAATATCATATCATATTGTTGGTTTAAGCTACAAACAACATATGTGTCTTTTCTATAATCATACATGCATATATTTTGCTGAATTAGTCATTTATTAAAAGTGGTGGCCCAATTGCCCTGAAGCATGGGGTAAATGGGCCACCACATATTTTGCCATGTCACTCAGTTATTTAATGCCACTATGGGTTCTAATTTTTGTTATATAATACTGTATGTATACAACCTTGTAATAAAAACCTGTTATTTCAGATATTAAGTGTACATACCATGTTAAAAACCTCAAAAAAGGTGGCCTGGGTTATTCTGTTCTCCTACGGTTTGTGATTTACTGGCACTGAAAGAAAGGAAGAGAAGAATTTGTGGTTTTACGATCTGCCATAAACCATTCTCTTTTATCAGCCCTGGGTTTAGTTTTCTGTCTCACAATTCAGGATTAAGGACCCCAAGGCAACCCACAATCATGTTGAGTCTGTGTGTTTCGTGACAAAAGGTGCAGAGACAGGTTTGGTTAGCCACTTAATAGAAACCGTCATGTGACCAGTGTCT